>VZRH01003993.1:755851-770678 GCA_013397555.1 Urocynchramus pylzowi
GGCCCCGGACAGCCGCGCGGGCAAGGCCCACACGGCGGAGGGCGCCCACAGCGGGGCGGCGCCGGGGAAAGGGAAAGGGAAGGAGAAGGGACGGCGGGGCCGGGCAGCGGAGCGGCGCCACCGCCGGACCTACCAGGAGGACGGCGGAGTTGAGCGTCGGGAGCTTGTCGAAGGGCCGCAGCACCGCCATCCCCGCGGGAGACGGCGCCACCCGCCCGCCGGCCCGCNACGGGCTATCCCGGCTTGGGAAGGACAGCCCGGGATCGCCGCGTCCCGCTCTTGGCCCTGCACAGAGGGCACACCGCGGGCCCCGGAGCCCCAGGGGTCACACCGTGTGCCTGACAGCGTCGTCCAAACGCTTCTTGAACTCTGTCAGGCTTGGTGCTGTGACCACTTCCCTGGGAAGCCTGTTGCTGTGCCTGACCACCGTCTGGGTGAAGAAACTTTTTCTGATATCCAGCCTAAAGCTCCCCTGACACTGCTTCAGGCCATTGTCCTGGGTCTTTTCGCTAGTTGCCAGAGAGACCGGTGCCTGCCCATGCACTTTCCCTCACGGGGAAGCTGTGGACTGCAGGGGTACAGCGTGGGGCCACTCTGAACCCTCGGGTTCCGCAGGGTGTGACAGACCACCAAGGACAGCCAATCACCATAACACCCTGCAAAGCAGCACTGTTCCTGTGGCATCCAGATATCCCTTGGATCGGCTGGGCCTGAGGCACCCACAGGCAATTCTGGAGGGATGCTGAGGGGAGGACACTGGCCGTGCCTTGGTTGTGCAGGGGGATCATGAGCAGCCTTTAACTTCTGAGAAGCAGAGCCCCTATTTCCAGAGCTGGCTGCTCCCTGGCCCTTTCCATGAGCTGTTGCCTGTTTGTTTACTTAAGACTGAACAGCAAAGGCTTCCACAGTAAAATTCCACTGCCCCCTTACATTGCAATTTATAATGTGAACTAATACATGGAATCATACAATCGTTAGATTGAGAAGACTTCTAAGATCATCATTAAGTCCAACCATTAACCCAACACTGCCATGTTCAAAACAGCCATGTCCCCACGTGCCACACCTTTTCAAATGCTTCAGGGATGGTAACTCCAACACGTGCTTGGGCAGCCTGTTCCACTTCCTGACCACCCTTTCAGGGCAGCAATGTTTCCTAATATCCAGTGGAAACTACCCTTGGAGCAACTTGAGGCTGTTTCCTCTTGTCCTACTGTTTGTTGCCTGGGAATAGAGACCAACCCCCACCTGGCTACAGCCTCCCTTCAGGGAGCTGTAGGGAGCAATAAGGTCTCCCCTGAGCCTCGTTTTTTCCAGGCTAAACAACCCCAGATCCCTCAGCTGCTCCTCATAACACCTGTGCTCTGGACACTTCATCAGCTCCTTCTCTGCCCTTCTATGGACATGCTCCAGCACCCCAATGTTTTTCTTGTAGTGAGGGCCCCGAAACTGAATACAGGATTTGAGCTGTGGCCTCACCAATACCAAGTATGAGGGGAAAATGTTAACATAGTTAATACACTTTCATACTATAAAGACTGCTTGATAACATAGCTAGGGAAGGGAATTTCCCTAACACTGTGTGGCAGTAGCAACTAGCTTTGCACACTGAATTACTCTGTGTGAGGTTTTGCGGCAGCTCCAGCAGGCTCGGCCTCCATCCTGCCCCTTCCTGGGTGCCTTCCTCCTCACCCCCCTGTCTGGTCAGCCTCTCCCCAGCCCAGTGCTCCTCTGCCTGTGATACAGGCAGGAAGGGGCCTGAGCAGAAGCACTGCAGTAACAGAGATGGGCTCAGTTTTTCTCATTCTGAGGTTAGAGCAGGAGGATGACATGCAGTTATGTAAAACCTCAGAGGTCCAGTGTACCTCTGTGGCCTGTGGTCCACGTTGCTGCATCTCCTGATCTCTGCCTCAACCCTGACTTTGTCTTCACCTTAGTGTGGAAGGGGGTCCAGAACCCATCCTGCTGCCTGCTGGTGCTGTCTCTCCCTGCCCTGTCAACCAGGGTACCTCCAAATGGCAGGAGATGTGCCAGGGGAGAAAGAAGGTTGCAGGAGAATGAAGACACATCTGCCACTCTGCCAGTCTGGAGAGGAGAGGCAAAGGAGAGAGAGACAGGGTTAATGAAAGCTGACATCACATGGCCACTGTGGCGGTTTTGATCTTGACAAAGGCAGACGGTTTCCCTCATTGCCAGCATGAGACAAATTACAGGTGAAGCAGAAGAGATTACAAGATATTTCTGGCTGTTTTTGAGTTTGGTGGGGGGAAGGGAGGACGAATTCAGGGCAGACATGTCCTAAAGATGGGAGACAAGCAGATGCAATAAATAACAAGAGCCAGCTCCCAGGCTGGGGGGATGTAGAGAGCAAATAGAACAATGTTCCTTTTGGGCTGCCAAAGGTGTGGAAATATGTCAAAAGCTCTGGCACCCACCTAAAAAGTGTTTGTCCTCTTTCTGCCCCCTGTTACCTATTCTCTGGACCCACTGAAGGACCTGGGTGGCTTTAGGGTCTGGTCAGGGACATGCTTGCTGTGCCCTGCTGCTGCAAGCTTCCATCTTCTCACCATGCTGGTGTCTGTTGATATTCAGCACATCCAGATGAGCTACCACTTATCCCACAGCTGGAAAATTACTTTTCATGGTAGAGGACATTGTAAGGAAGTGGAGACTCAGGATGGCACTGTGCCTGCAGCTCTTGCCTAGGTCTGTAGGTTCGCAAGGAGAGGAGGAGAGAGGGATGAGATGTGGTTGGTGTTGGAAGCCAGGGTGTATTTTACATATCCCTGTGTGACTGTGTCAGGTTGTTTCACCTCTTGCTGCCCCATTTCCAGTTTGCAAAGTGGGAGAAATTAGTTGATCTCTGCTTCTGAGTGGTGCAGGAGAGCTGAGATGGGTGTCAGTACACGGGCTCAGAGTGTAAGCAGAAGGGACAAGAGCAGGTCATGATATGGAACGAGAAAGCTCCTGGTTTTACTCTGTGGGCCATTGTACACTGCTCTGGTAGCACAAACCATTCCACAAATGGGTAGAAGTCTATTGCAGTCAACATGAAGATGTTCTGATGCTGCCAAAAAACCACAGTTGACATCAGCAGGACTTGACCTGGCCATCATGAGTGCTCCCTTGGAATGGGGCAGCTGCTCCTGCAGCAGGACTGCCAGTACAAAAAATGTTAAAAAGCACATCTCGTCCTCATGTATCCATGGCCACTTTGCTGTATGGTTCATCCAGTGGCTGCATCTCAAGATATTTTCCCTCTGATTTCCCCCTTGGTTCTCCTTGAGCAGCCAGAGGAGCAAAGGAGACAGGCTATGGAGATGGTCTGGAGAGAGACCCAGCATGGTCCCAGTTGTCTCAGGGATGGCTCCCAGGTCCTGGCAGCCCCTTTCAGTAGGAGTTCTATGAGATGTCACCCACTTGTGCATTACTGGCTCCAGGCTGACTTCTCGCCATCCCTCCCAGGGAGCCTGTGAAATAGAGCTCATGTGTATTTGATTGCACTTGTTCTCTCACTAATAGACAAAAATTATATCATTTGCAGCAAGTGCAGATTATTAGAGAAATTAATGACATTTTCACATATGTTGCTGGCAACTTCTGCTTCCTTTGGCAAAGGCTCTTCACAGCTATTTTTAGACCCAAAGTAAGTCAGCTTTTTTCATTCTGCTCTTTAATTTATCTCACTATACAAATTTCCTTAGTTTTTGATCAACTCAGCAAAGCTTCTCTAATGGGTTTTTTTTTGAAGTTGCAGTAGCACCCAGAAGATGGGTTAGTCTGCTTTCCCACCAGACTATCCTAAACTGATGCCCTGCCCATGCATCCCATGTGCCTTCTGCATCCTGCAGCAGCTCCCTCACTTGCAACAGCTGAGCAGGGAAGCATTTCTGTGACCCTTGTTGAAGTTCTGTCCTCTGCAGACCTTGGGGAAGGCAAGTTTGATAAACTCCATCTTCTCCCATGCTTCTACCTGCATCAGGAGGGTAATATTGGGAGATTGGTGTTGCTTTAAAGACAGGCATCGACCTGGGTCTCGTCATCGCAGAAGAAGCTGATAAAAAGGCATCTAAAGAACAGGGAAAAAACTTGTAAGGAAAGACTGCAGTAACACTTAACCAGGCCTGGGATTAAGCTGAGCTCAGTACATTGTTTATGCTGTGATTTATGGACATGCTACAAGCAGAAGTATGTGCCTGAGGTTGCCTGACTATCTCCTTTTTCTCCAGCCAAAGCTTTGTCTTTGGTTTTGAGAAGGGTTTCATGATTTCTGCTCTGGCTGGGTGGCCCTCTCACATCAAACCTGACCCCATGATCGCCTTCATCACACAGGCGAATTTGTGGTTGCCCAGAGATATGGAGGGAGTCAGAGGCTTGGTGATAGGCAGGTGTCCCGGGGTGAATGGCTTTGAGGGGCTCAGTGTGTGCACAGACACTCAGAGGCTTCCTCCAAGCCAGGTGAAGGGGGCTGGAAGGCCCCAAGGCACCAGGCAGAATGATATGCACAAGCTTATGCCTGGAAGACCTGAGTGGCACACAGCAGCCTCATCTGAGGTGGAAGCTGAACTGCAGCTGAAGTGTTTCCATGCAGACTGAGCTGCACTGGCACATCAGTGCCTGGAGCTGTCTCAGGGCTTTAGCTCTTGTTGGAAACCAAAGGGTGTGACAGCACCTGAGAGCCCAGTCACAAGCAGCAAGCAGCTGCGTCAGAGGCACAGGCTCCTCAAGCGTGTCCCAGCTCCAGCAGCACAAAGCCCCCTGGTTTTTTCTTGCCGCGTCCAAGGGTGCTTCAGACTCATCTGAGGGGATTCCTGCTTGAAGCAAGAGAGGCTGCCACATCGTGACCTTGCCCACTGCTGTGGTGGTGGCTGCAGAAAGACGTGATCACCGTTCCTTGTCACATCCTCCCAGTGTTCGCATGGCAGGGAAGTGAGCCAGAGGAAAAAATGACCTCGTGAGTCTAAACTATTGCTGTTCTGGGGTTTTGGCTGCATGAGCAGCATGCTGGCATTAAGCCTGAGCTTAAATCTGGGAATAAGCTGAAGGCTGGCAAATACACACTGGCTCTGATGTGCCCCTGAGGTGACCTAGAACAGAGAGTTGGGAGAGTTGGCTAGGGACAATGGGAGGAGCTTACACGTTGTGCCATGAATACACCTGGCCTGGCAGGCTCTACTGAGTGTCTGCAGCTTCACCACTGACCAGTCACCTGGGTAAATGAATAGTCTCCTACCTGGTGCCAGCAACCACTGATCTCCCTCTCATTGTCTTTGCTCACCTGGAAAGCAGTTTTCCTTTTGCCCTCTCAATGGACTGTCTTTGCCTGCCCTAAAGGTTTGCTCTGGGGATGCAATAAACAATATCCTTCCAAAGTTATTTTTAAAAATCTTTTTCTCCAAACCACAGGTTTCTCTCCCAGTATGGTCAAAACTCTGGGGCTTGAGTTTTCTGCCCCCTGCAGTGGGATTAGTGAAGCAGTAACTGTGCTGATGGTCAAGGTGTCATGTCCGAAGTTCACTGAGGTTAAAATTAAGGCACGATTGCAGGCTCCACTCTGGCAGTCATCTGGAGTGCCCACCTTACTGGGGCAAACCAAGAAGCAGTTAGCTAAACCTAATGACTCTGATCCTCCATGCAGATATCCTGCTAGGTACAGAGGGCTTGCAAGGCCTATACTCAATGCTTCTAAGCTGTTATGAAGTTACATCAAGAAGAAGTGAGGCTCAGGAGGACCTAACGAGCATGAAGAGGAAATCACAGAGCATACCAGTCAGCTCCCACAGCTACATCACAGCCTTGTCTCTGCACTGGTGGATGAAACCCTGGCACAGACCAGGTGACAGACCCTTACCATGCATTACCCTTGGAACTGGCAGGTGTGCATGGGCTCTGTCACCATCCACAGCTTGGCTTGGAGAGAGGATGAACTCCTTTGTGCCTGAGACACAACCTACTGGGAATTAAGACCTCAAATCTCACAGCTCCTGGAGTGTAGCAGACCCAAATTTGGGCCTCATACATTTCAGTGGATACTATTAATCCTGAAAACCCTTACAATAACCCTCTGTGGCACATCTGCAGGGCTGTAAGTGTCAAAAACTAAGTGGGTAGAGCTGGACAGCACAGGCAGGAGAGCTGGCAGTTCTTCAGGCTGGAGCCAGTTGCTTGATTGATTTTGCTAAAACTCTTTTATGTTAAACAATTTCTGGGTCATGGTGAAAATTTCCCTTTGTAAAAAAAACCAAAAGAAAATGAAACCAAACAACAAAACAACCTCAATATGAAAAACAAACCAATTTGCATGTTCCTATTTTTGTGCTGCTGAAAAGCTGAAAATGTTTTAACAAAACATCTCTTGTCAGCAGCAGCAATGACAGAACTAGGTATGGATTCAGGAAAAAGATATTTCATTGGAAGCAAGAATAGTACTTCAGACACCATTGTTTTTCTGTTTCCTGATGGAAGATTCTTTTGGTCAAAGAGTTGATTGTTTTAATTTTACATAAAAGCCCTGAAGGGAGTAGTAACCCCCCTTTGCCTCTAACCCCTCTCTCTCTCTCTGCCTCCCACCCTCTGATGAAAACCCACCAGCCCCCAGTCCTTGGGCTGCACACACCGGTAAATCTGTGGAGCCTGAACATTCTGTCCATCTCCATCAGCTCGAGCTCACACACGTGTGCCTTTCTCCTCCTCCGGGGCTGCAGCCGGGCTGCGGATGATGCGGGGGGAGGGAGAGCATCCCGCGGGCAGCTCCCTCGTGGCTCTGACCCGGGTACCATGTGCGGGGGAGCTGGGGATGCTCGTTGCCATAGCGACCGCTGCTAAAATGCTCCCCCCTCCCTGCACCGGGATGCAGCCCGTTGCAGACAGTCGTTCTCGCGTGTGTGGGGAAAGGCCGGCCGTGGGGTGCCCCGGGGAGGCTGGAGCGAGGCTGACCCTGCCGGGGAGGCGGTGGGGGAAACCCCCGGGAGTCCCGTTGGGCAATGAGGCCACGCTGCTGGCTGCCTGTCCTTCCCCCGCCCGCCGCGGCTGCTCCGCCATCCCTCCCTCCCTGCCTGCCTCCCGCCCATCCGCGCCTGTCGCCTCCCGCTGTCGCCCAGCTCTCCCGGCGCGGGGTCCCTTCCCTGGCACTGCCTGGCCGGGAAAGGAGCCTGACTCATCCCGGCTGGGACCCGGCAGATGCCGGAGGGAGCAGTCTCATCCCGTCACCCTGTCCCCGTGGAAGAAGGTAGGTGACAGGTGTTAAGGCATGTAGCGGTGCTTGTTGGGGATGCGGTGCCTGGGAGCGAGGTCATGTCCTGGTCCCCAGTGATCGGCAGCTCTGTGCCCCAAGCTGCAGCCTGCCCCAGGCTGCCCAGGTCTGCGGGAATCTCCTGCGGTCGAGGTGAGCCCGCGGCTTGTAACGCTGCAAAATGAGTTGTGCTCCCAGCCATGCACACGGGAGGGTTCTGTACCCAAATTCTCCTGGGGGCTGCTCCCAGCCTCCCCCAAGCAGTTTCTGCCCTGCCACTAACAACGAGGCCCCTAGGGCTCCTGTCACAAGTGTACCCACAGCACCTCGGGGGCAGTGGGAGGCGGCATAGGGGATCCACGGGTGACATTGAAGGCAGGAGGCTGGAGTGAGGTGTAGCACGCGTTTAAAAGGGGTCAGACAGCTTATCTATATAAGACAGGGTTTTGGATGGAAGACCAAGGACTCTTTTGTGTCTTTGGGGCGACATGGATGTTCCACTGCAAAATGAGGTGCTGAAGATCAACTGGTCCAGCAAAGTAAAGGCACATTTTATATCTGCAGAAATGCTCCAGAAAGCTGACATCTTTAAATGAATCTCCCTCTTTTCAGCATTTGCAGCCAAAATCTGCTCACCTGCCTGAAAAAAGCAAGTTGCTTCTCCAGGCCAGCCCTGCAGATGCTGGAGGGGGGGCTCTGACTCTTCATCCCGCGCTCGGCTTGGCCATGATGAGGACCCTTCGCTGAGGGGGCGGGGACGGGTGAGCAGCGTGGGGACACAGCAGGATAGGGCTGCATAGCAAGTAGACTGAAGAATAGGTTGCTGGCGAGGAGCTAGGAAATGCTGGCTCTACTAGTGATGGAGGAAGGATGAATTAGGAAGTGCATAGGGCTGCTTTTTATTGCAGTGCTTTTTTGGATGGCAGCTTCACTCACACATTTGGAAAGTGGATAATCAGGGAAGGGAATGAGGTTATTGGCTTTCTTCCCATCAGCCCAGGAGGTCCAGGCTGAACTCACCTTCACAGTGTCCCTAATCCTGCCCATTGCTGTTGCCAGCCAGGGACAGATACCAGCTATTGAGACACCTCTGAAAAAGGGGCTTGCAGCAGCCTGAGATCCCCAGGATGTCTGCAGATGCAACTGGGGGGTGCAGGGGGTGCAAAGGAGCTACTTTTGCAGAGCATGTAGGAAGGCTGTGCTGAGGGGTTTCTGGCCCAGAGTTCGGACCCAACTCCTGTTGCGGAAGGGGTTTGTGCTTAATTCCTTACATGGTCCCCTCAGGTGCGTTAAGGGAAGCCCCACAACTCCTCACAACACCTCTGTGATGTTGTTGCAAGTTATGGTGGGAGCTTTCCTCAGCAGTTGTTCACCTGAGGAAGGCACAGGCAGCCATGAAAAGGCAGCAGCAGTGCCCAGATCAGATCCATGCCAATAAGTGGGAGGAAATCAGGCATTTTCTGCAGTTTCTTGCTTATGGTAATAAGAATTGCAGCTGTTTCAGATCTTACCCTGTGACAAAAAACTTACTGTTAAAGGCCCTCCTGGGACAAGAGGTGTCCAGAAGATAAATGCTGCTGGGCACGTTGGAAACAGCTGATGGCAATGGGATTAAAAAAAAACAAAAGAAAAAAGCCCAGCCCCTGGTGTGGAAAAGGCACCAACCTTATGGGCCAGGAGTAGGGAAGAGGATGGAAATGCTCAGAGCTCTCCCCAGCCTCCTCTTAACCTGCCCTGTGCAAGGAATTTGGGGATATATGGTTATTGCAGAGGGATGACTTGGGCAATGGTCAGACGTGACAGCTTTAATGCGCCAGGAAAATCAGGAGTTTGATGTGGCTGCGTTTCAGAGTGTCCCCACTGAAGTCAATGGGCATTTCATCACTCCCACCAAGGGTGAGGGTTATGGAAAGCCCCTTTCAGGACTGCATTTTTGTGTCTGAGTCTGGCACCACTGCGCTCTCCCAAGCGTGAGGGTGCCAGGTTTAATCCACCAAAGCCTTTAACAAGCACCACATTCACAGTGCAAAACCCAGAAGATCTGGTGCCTGGTGAAGTTGTAGCTGTGCTTTTTGTTTTGATCCCCTTTTCTGTCCCTGCATAATCCACACCTTGGCTGCCATTTTGGTGCAGAGCAAGCAGCAGAGCTGAGCAGGCTGGATACCTTTGTGGGTTGCAGTGTGGGTTGCTGTCTCCCTCCCAAAGGATGGGGATAAGGGATGGGATTAAATGTGATGCCATTACAGATTTAAATGGCCCTAAGTTAGGGTACATACCCTAAGCATGGCATCAGCAGGGCCATAATGGTAGGGAGATAATGTGCCAGGGCACCAGCAGGTTATGGGGCTGGGACTCCGTTTGTTCACCCCTCCAGAAATATTCAGCCCTGACATCTGGACAAGGAGATGTTTGTTCCTTCCTGCTCTCCCATTTTTAGCACTGAGCCAGCACCAATCACACAGTGTGATGTTGTTTTGTGTTCCCCAGGGCAACGCTGCTCCAGACTCACCTCGCACCTGGCTGGCCAGGGATTCTTGGCAAGGCAGATCGGCTGCTCCCGGTGAGTGTCCCCCCCTGCACAGTGGCTGATGTGGTGGAGGAATCTCAGGTCTGCTCACAGACTGGTGCTAAACCAAGGAGCCTGAGCCCTGGCAAAGCAGGACCTGAAATAGAGGTGCAGTAAGGGAGGGCTCAGTCCTGAGCCAGACCAGCTCAGACTAGGAATTCAAAGGGGTAATGGAGTGTCAGTGGAAGGAGATTTTCCTTCAAGCAGGAGGTGAGAAGCAGCTGTATTTACTCACTGCCTACCTTTAATCACTGGCAGCAGGGTTGGGGGCAAGCAAGCTCAACCCCCTCTGTGGGGAGGGAGTAGGATTGATACTCTGCAGCAATGACCCCAAAAGCATTCACCTCTCCCAGTGGATGAGGTGCCTTCATATGAATCAGGTGCAGCAGGGCTGTGAGGAGGGACTGGCCACTGCTGATGAGGCAGATGTCTTGTGATCAGTCTTGGCAGAGGTGTGTTTTGGGTGCTCCCACTACATGAGCTTTCTCTCCTTTTCTCTGGCAGCCATGCCCCACTTCTTGGATTGGTTTGTGCCCGTGTATCTGATGATCTCCATTCTCATCCTGGTGGGCTTTGGAGCTTGCATTTACTACTTTGAACCAGGACTCCAGGAAGCCCATAAGTGGCGAACACAGAGGCCAATCATGGAGCGAGACCTGCGGAAGACACTGATGATTCGGGACAACCTGGCCTTTGGGGTGCCTGAGGTCTGACAAGCTGCCCATCGCAGCCAGAGGAATCTCTCCTGAGCAGGCAGCAGACCACAAGCCTCACTAGGGATGGCAGCCCTGCCCTGGTAAAAGTGAGGCTGGTCATCACTTTGCTCTCTGCTGATCTGGGTCTCGTACTCATCGCTCACCATTCTGCCCCTTTGCTTCTTAGTCAAGATTTGTTTGGCTGGGCTTCCCATGTGCTCACAGCTCTTCAGCCAGCCAAGGACTTCTGCTCCTTCCCACGGCCAAGACTGATGAACCTCTCAAATGAAGTATCCCTTGTTAATCACTTGATTTTGAGCTGCCTGGCATCTTAACAGGACTTTCAGTAGGAAAGGTACCAGGTTTTGCAAAAGGATACAGAATCTTGTACTCCTATTCCCTAGGTTAAATCTAACACAGTCTGTCTAAGTCCAAGGGGCATTTTGGGGAAAATAAATGGGGTTTCAATACAAATTGTTGCTTCAGCTGAGCTCTTCCCAGCACCCACTCTTGATGCTAGGATGGTGAGCTTGCTGAAGTTCTGTGCAGAGGGACCAAGGGCTCAGTGAGCCTCAGAGACTGAACACCTTTATCCTTGCTAAATGCACACCCCTTCTGTGTCTGTTTGGGAGATGGAGAACATCCATCCCTACATCCATTCCAGATGCACTGCATTAAAATTAAAGGTCTTTATTAAAGAGGTTTGTTCAAGTCCTGTGTCAAGCTGAGAACATTCTGCAGCTCTCCATGCAGGGGTGCTGCCAGACTTACCACATCAGCCCTCCTGATCTGCCTGACCTTCTGCTCCTCTGTCATGGAGGGAGATGGGATAGTCTGTGAAGCTACTTGCACTTGTTCAGTCCCCTGCTGCAGAACCCTACAGCTTGGATAGGCTCTCTTTCTTAACTGTTTCCCAGTGAAAGCTGTGAAGCATCCCTCAGCCCTTTTTCCCCCTGCATGTCTCTGAGAGGGAACACTGAGCCTGCCATCTAAATGGGCCCATTGTACCACCTTTGCTTTCTGGACCCAAGCTGTATAACGTGGGTCTGGCACAAAATCCCACGTTGATAGACTTTCTGCACTGTCATGGGGATTACCAGCCACTAAAGTGCTGTATGAAGCTGTGACACTGGGGATGAGAGGGATATCCCCATCCTCTCTCTCCCTGACAGCCCAGTGCAATGCCCAGGGTGTACAGGGAGGTTTGAGAGAGCAAGAAGCCTGGGGCAGGAGGTTGTGCTACCTCTCCTCCCACCCCAACATCCACCCTTTGCATGCATGTAGGTGCAATGGTGCTACCTGTGAATGCTCTGGACACAGAGGGATTCTGTGTGCCCCACTCCTGCATATCCCAGGTATGTCAGCTGGTGCCACCATCCTATGTGCACGTGTCTGTGCATCCTGTGCCATCACCTGGGCCAGCCTGTATATTGGCAACCCACATCTCCAGCGTCCTTCCATTGTTATGGCTCTGTGCTCTAGTCCCCAGTGGCTCCTCTCAGCAGCAGGGGTTCCTCAGGCCAGCTGTGAAAAACTGCCACAGCTCCTGGCTTGTGTCACTCAGCCTCACCTGTGAACCTGGGAGCAGGAAGTTTTCCCTTCCATTCCCAAAGAAAGAAGGAGAGTTCATTGGGCTGCTGTGAGTGATTTATGCAGGGAAATTCAATGAGTGGGATTACTCCTGTGCCCAAAATTTTGCTTGCCCTGGCAAGCAAAGGCTCAAAGCACAGATGCAGCCTGAAAGTTGGTAATTCTCTGGGGATCCAAGCTAATTTTTAGCTCTAAGGAATGGATCAGGACATCCTGCAAATATCCTGGCTCTTCCTGGGACATTTCATCTACCAGACTGCAATTGCATTATCATTCTTTTCCACACCAAAACCAGGCACACTGGCAGGAGCTTTCTGGCTCTGTTTCAGACAGAGGATAAGTCAAGAGTCCTTCAGTTCAGCCAGCTAACAGAGACTGTGATGCAAGCACCCTAACTGGGGAGTCTCACTCAGCAGGGAAATGCAGTGAATAGGATTACTGCTGTGCCCAAAGTTATACTTGCCTAGGCAAGCGAAGACTCAAAAGAGCACGTGTAGTCTGAAACAGATACAATTCCATTACTTGGGGCTGTGAAATGGAAATGGCAAGGGGCTGGGTTGCATGGCATGATGTGCCACCCTAGGCTGCATGGCCCACACTCCCTGCCCTCTGGCACATCACAGCAATATCTCCAAACACCGACTTGGAAAGCTGCTTCCTCTCCTCAACTCCCTGATAGGTGGCATTGCCCTGTAAACAAACACAGCTGAGCTGTGGGGTAGCATAGAAACCCCTGCACTGGAGCTGAGGGGCTTGGAGCAGTCAGGAAGAAGATAAACTGTAGGAAGGGGAGCCTGCACTCACAGGGGTGCCCTCTCCCCTGCTCAATGTTCTCCTCTACATGCTACTGTGCCTGTGTTGAGCTCCACTCTGCCCATGACTCAACACAGAAACTGAGCAAAAGAAGACAGCAACCAGGTGAGGGCTGGATTAGAGAGAAACTAATTGTTCCTCTCTAGCTTACTTTTTGTGCTGTTTAGGTCCTGATAGAATCAGCATTAAGCCAGGTATTTTCCATGGCTATGAAGGACTTTATTGTCAGTAGTGTCAAAGGCTTCCCCAGTGGAAGTGTGTGACAAACTGCATGTTTGATGCTTTGTTTTCCTGTTGTTCCCCCCGGGAGCTGTCTCCCTCTAGCACTGGGCAGGCAGCAAGGAGCAGTCTGCAGTGAGGTTTCCTTTACAACAGGATAGGTCTCCATTCACCTGGCTCCTGTGCCAGCTACACTGCCAGGCTATCTGGGAATAATTAAAGGCAAATGCTGCCTGAAAACTGAGATTGTTTCTCCTCTGTGGGATCTGTGCAGCCAGAAAGACCTCAGGGGAGAAGGAAATAGTCACAGATACTGAATTAAACTGCATAAAGAATCAGAGAATGTACTTATTGCTGGAAATACTACACAGTATCAGGTTGTTTTTTTCATGTTTTCTGTCTCTTTGCCCTTAAAGAAGCAGAGAACTTACGGAGTCCTGAGCTCTGCCTTCCACCAGCATTCCCAATGACTTGATGTGGGTCATTGGATGGTGATTCTTCTTCCACTTCCCTCAGCCCTGGTCGCCTGAAATCACGCAATCATTGTCCCTGCCACACTGTAGGTACTGTGGGTGCCTGTCTCTCCTTTTCTTTCTCCCACTTGCCCACCAAACCATTCATATCCCCATCCCATCCCACCAAAACACTTTTCTCCTTTCCTCCTTGATTATGGTGCTGCCCTTCAAAGTCTCTTACAGTGAGGAAGGTGTAAAGTGGCAAGCTGAATCCCTCTTGACCCTGAAAATGCCACAAAGCTGGCAAAATTAAGAAACAATCATAATGATGATGATAATGAAGAAGCAAAAGAAAATCAGAATAAGGGAATGAAGCATCAACTTGGACAAACACCCAACAAATGACCATTGAACTTGCACAGTGGGATATAAATTGTTGCACTAGAATATGTCATTTGAGGGGGAAAAAACTAAGAGAGGAAGGGAAAGCATTTCAAAAATTCAAATTTATTTTTTTTTTTTTAATCACATCCAGTGTCCTTGGAAGCAGGCAGCACAGGCCTGACCTGCAGGTCTGCATCACTCCTCCACCTCCTGCTATAGGAACAGGGCACGGGGTCATGTTGTGGAGCTGCCCTTGCTGTGGGGCTGCTGGTGGCAGAGGTCAGGAAGGTGCTGGCCAGGGGCAGGAGTGGCCATGGCACCCAGCGTGGGAGCGAGCCATGCAGGCCACAAGAGCCTCATTGTCCCGGCTGGAGGCGGGCTGGCCGGACAGGGCTGGAGGTGGGGGCTCAAGCACGTAATGACAGCAGCCCCCGGGAGCTCCGCACCCCGAGACACCACAGCCCTGACAGCGGGGACAGCCTGGGCCCCAGCCCGGCCTGGCACCCCCGGCCCCTGCCCTCGCACCTCTGCTTCCAGCCCGCTGCCCACCGCCATGGAGGAGGAGATCGCCCTTCATCGCAGCTGCCTGTCCGCGCCGGGGAGCCCCAGCGGCCCCAGCCGCATCCCGGGCCCCTCACGGCGGCGGGACAGCGCCCTGGCTGTCGCGGCCTCCACGAAGCGGAGCTGCCTCTCGGTCACCCTGCGCCGGGCTGCCGGGGGCGGCGGGGGCCTCCCCTGGGAGCGGCTGCGGGGCCCGGCCCCGGTCACCCCAATCCCTCCTCGGCCCCGGCCCGTGGCCGCCGAGGGGCCCCAGCGACACGGCAGCTCTGACGGGGCCGAGGCCACCCCGGTGGCGAAGATGGGGGTGTCCTGC
>VZRH01003993.1:770999-786632 GCA_013397555.1 Urocynchramus pylzowi
CCTGCGCCCCACCACGCTCCGGTGGGTCTCCGCTGACGGGATGGGATGGGCAGAGGCAGGGAGGGAGGCAGGGAGGGGGGGAGGCACCAAGGCGTCCCTTGGCGATGACACGGGGCCCAGCATGGGGCAGGACCCTTCAGGAGAGGGAGGACGGGGGGCTTCCTCCCCTTGGAGTGATTTCCTCTTGACACACACCAGAATCATGGGTGGGCAGCAGCTGGTGGGAGGACAGCCTGTGTGTTTGTGAGCCTGGCACCCAACAGGGAGACAGGCACCTGTGGTCACCATGTCAGGACATTTTCTGGGTGAGGGAATGCCTGCCTGCGTGTCAGAAACCAGTCTGTCCACTGCTCTGCCTAGCCCGGGGTAACTGCTGACATTTACTTCTAAATGTTCCTGTAACCTGCAGTGGGTGCAGTTTTCTTTTTGTCCCAGAACACTGCAAAAAGAGGAACTCCAAACCCTTGCAAAGTCTGCCAGGTATCCCACAGCCTGGCCCCCACCCAGGGGGGTTGTCTTGTGGTGGAGGAGCACGTGGTGCTCCTGTCATCCCACTGACTGGAGGGTCAGAGCATTCCCAGATGTTGGTGCCCCAGCACAGCATGACAGGGACACGGTGCCTGTTGGGGCCAGGGCTCAACATGATGTAGGAGAAGGAAATGCAAAGCGGGGAAAGGGCATCCCCATCCAAAGATGCAAGCAGCCAGAGGCATCTACGCAGCTCTCCAGGCACAGGCACATCCACAGGGCACATGGAGGTGCCTGCCAGAGCACACGGGGATGTGACCTGTGTACCCCAACGTGGTCCAAGTGGGAGGACCTGTCCCTTCTCGCCACACTCAGGCACACACATGTTTGTACACACATGCAGGCAGAGGGGACAGCGCTGGCTCTGCCTCTGCGCCTTGGGCTGGCAGCCAGGAATCATGGTGCTGGAGGAGAAAAGGTTTCTCACACCTTCACAGCAGAGCTGAAGGTCAAATCGCTTTTGATGAACCAAAACTTTCTTAATTTCCTCCCTCTGGGAAAGCAGAAGGAGATTTTGCAATCCCCTGATCCTACGAAATACCTAGGGCCAAAGAGCACCCTTTCTCAGCCTGGCCGGAACTAAGCTGTGAAGGGTTAAATATGCCCCTCCCTAAACAAGCAGAGATACTGAAAAGGCTGGGGAATTGGGAGGGAAAAGGGCAAGAAAAGGCCACACCCTGAGGTGTGGGTGTGCATTGAGGGCCCCTCCAGGACGTGGGGGCCCCATCGGCGGCAGCCCCTCCAGCCCCGCGGCCATGCCCCCCCCGCAAGCCAGGGGGGCTGGCGGGGGCCTGGGATGGAGCCGGGGGAGGGTGCGCGGGGGGAGATTTTGCGGAGATGTTTAATATTCAGGTCACATGACGATGGCAGCAGGAGCAGCACCAGCATCCCCGCTCTGCTGAAATAGCCACTGGAGAAGGAAGGGAAGGAGAGAGGGGGGAGAAGAGGACACAGGGAAGGAAGACAAAGGTAAAAGCAAGTCGAGCTTTGTAGCCCACCGTGCTGCTTCATCAGCGTCAGGCTAGAAAAGTGGGGGGAGATCCACCCCCTTGGGAGAGGATTCGGAGACAAAGGAAGCTTAATGTTCAAAGGTAGGATGCTCCGGGCTTGGCAGGGCTGGGCAACGCCAGAGGGGCACCGCTGGGGCTTTTTGTGCAGGCATCCTCCGCCGTGCCCCCACGCTGCCCAGCTCTGGGCATGGGGGAGGGATAACCCCGGAGGGCAGTGGGGGAAATCGGTCCTGGCTTTGTCTTTCCTCTGTTTTTTTTTCCTTTTGGTGGCAGCAGTCTTGTATGAAGGAGAAGGAGCAGGGCTGGTTGTGGTGCTGATGGGGAGTAGCTAGTGCCAGGCACTGCTTTGAAAGGAAGGGATAATCCAGCTGGGGAGTGCCCACAAACTCCTCGGCACCTGGCTTGTCCCTTGCCAGTGACAGGCAGTGGGGATGTCCTGTGCCTCTCCTTGGCCATCTGCACAGCAGCCAGCAGGCATGTGGCCAGGGGCACAGTCAGCTGTGCTGGTGTGGCTACCATGGGCCAGGGCTGCTCAGCATCCTCGCCTTGTGATACAGCTGTGCCTGCCAGGGGGTGAACTGGGACTCGGGACAAGGATTGTATGGCTGGAGAGCAGCACCAAGGGCATGGCTGGGGCTGTGGTGGCTGGGCTGGGGATGTGCCCAGCTCCTTCACCTCCAGCTTCTGCATCTCCAGAGAGGCTTCGGCACATGCTGCCCTAGATTTCACTGCAGCCGGGCTCTTGCCCAAGCCCTTTGCAGAGTGCTGAGGGGAAGAAAGGTTGCTGTCGGGAAGGCTGCGGCAGCCCAGAGGATTGGGATGTTCTTCAAGCCAGACAAAATGATCTGGTAAGAAGAATGGTTCTGTTCTGTGCTCTGGGGTCAGGCAGTACATCCAGCAGGGCTCAGCCATTGTCCTGCACAGCTGAAAGAAATGCCCTGGGGTCATCATGGGAACTGAGGAGGGAAAGGTATTTTTTCAGGGAGAGATGCTCAGTCCAGCACTTCTGCAGATCTGAAGGAAGGAGCAGGTCCTGATGCCCATGAGCTCCAGGGAGGCTGTACTACTGAAGCAGCTGCTTGCTTTCTTTCCTAGGAACCTGGCATCGCCCTTTGAGGGCCTGCTTCTGCCAGCCACCTTCAGGTTTTGAACCCATCCCTTCTCCCCGTTCCATGTCTACAGGGAGTGGGACTGTGGGTCCAGGACCATATGGGTGGAAGGGGCTGGGGTGAGATGTGAGTGAGGATCAGCTGCAGAGGGACAACCTTGTGCTACACTGAGGAGAGCTGCAGCGAGGCCATCCATGTGTTATGTGGGGGCTAAATAGCTTTTCCTTGCTGGAAGCTGGTTTGTGGTGAGCACTGTTTGCTGCTCTCCCTCCCTCTTGCCAGACAAAGGATGGGAAGGCAGGGGGAGGGGATGTGACTGTATCTGGGTTATCAGGACATCGTAGATGTTGGTCCCCACTACCTGAGCCCCCAAGGGACCCGCAGGGCCACCTCTATCCCCACACAGGTCCTGCGAACGTCAGAGCATGAAGGGTGAGCTGCAGTAGTGGTGTCTGCTGCTGGCCACATATGCTGGCCTTCCAGGAAGAGATTCTGGGATGGATCAATGGGTGTGAGAAGCAGGAGCTAGCTGGGACCATGGGGACCTCTCTGGGCACTCATTGTGGTTCTGCCTGTCCCTGCCTCAGAAGCTGTGCCTTCCCTTGGTCCAGTCACATGGAGTATCTCCTGTGAGCCAGATTATTCCCTAAGTGCCCAGCTCAGGGCTACCTCTGACCCAATCTGGGAAGCAGGGGGGTATCACCAGCTACAGCCCTCTTAAATGAGCTTCTCTTAGCACACAGAACAAAGCAGCAGGGAAAAGGGGGGCCTTGCAAACAGCAGATGTAAGTAGTTAACCTTGGCTAGCCCTCTATTCATTATCAGCCGTACTGGCTGCAGTGCCCTCTCGCTCAGTCATTACAGGGGACAGCTGTGAGGGCTATGGGATGTGCCCAGGACACGGAATGCCACCCCTTGACCAGCCACTCAGCGTGCTCAGGAGGCTTCCTAGCACCATTAGCTTTAGTGCACATAAAACAGAGCCACTCCCAGGAGAGCAGGCAGGCATGTTTCATGTCTCAGGGTGCCTCTTACGGCTCTGGTCCTGGATTTGCACACCCCAGCAGGCTGTTCCTCAGCTCCTTGAATTCATCTGTGGGAGGCAAAAGGTGAAAAGTCATGTGCAGAAAGATGAACCCCAGGCAAATTTTTACAAAATGGGGGCTTCCCTGCCTGAGGCTTCTCTGTATGGGAAGGAACCCCACACAGAGAAGAAGGCAAGTGACCTAGAGGAGAAAAGCAGGTGGCTTTCTCCTGGTCTCAGGGTTTTCTATAGCTGCCCAAGAACCTGAATCTGAAATATCTGCCCTAGTCACTGCAAGCTCCTGGCTCCAACAGTGAAGCTTGCAAAGGAATGTCTTGTATCATGATGTCCACAGCAGTTAGCAACATCTACAGGCTCTGGGCAAGGCTTTCCTTGGTGAGATTGAGGGATGAGTTATGAACCTCTTAGTGAGCCTTGAGGCTGACAGCAAATTCTCTCCTTCCTCTTCCCTGTGTAAGAACAAGGGTTGAGGGAATAAAGGAGAGGGCAACAGATTCCCTGAGAACAAGCTACCACCCAGGCAATGAAAGGGTCGCAGCCCACATGGCCCATGTTCTCCACCCATCCAATGCAGCTGCTCAGCTGGGCTTTCTTCCCATCTTGACCTGTTCCCTTCTACCTTTGGGGTTTATTTGCACCCATTTCTCCAGTAGCCAAGTGCCTCACTGGGGCCACAGCCCCCTGTCCCTAATTCCCTCATTGTTCTGTTTCTCTTTCTCTCCTCCCGCTCTTAGGGCGTGGTAGGACCCCAGCAGGGCTGTGTGGGGTGTATATGGAGAATGCTGCAGCAGCACAAGGGACAAGGCACAGCCACACAACCATGATACAGGTGATGTGGGCAGCCTGGGAGAGGACAAGTGAAGGGTAGGGTGCAGGAGAACTGTCTGGCCTGGCTCCCTGTGCTGTACCAGAGAGATGGGCTTTCCTGGCTCACATCAGCTTTGATAAATCTGAAAAAAGACAACGGGAGCCTCAAGGGATGCTTCGTCAGCAGGAAAGGCACATACTAGTTGTGATGGGTGTGAGAGAGGATTGCAGCTGAGAAGCACTTGCTGTGGCAGGCTGCCTCCTCCAGCAGCTGCCTGGCAGCGTGAGGTGCTCCAAATTGCCAGTGTGACTCAAGCCAATGGTCCATCTTGTGCTCTGATTCCCCCAGGGTACTGCTCGCTGCTTCAGGAGAGGGTGATGATAGTCCAGGGTGCCTTCACTCGGTGGGGAAGAGCAGGAGGGAGGCCATCCTCCCACTGACCTCTCCTGTGTGGGCAAGGTGGAATAGAGGTGGCACAAGAGCCTTCAGATGTTACCCACAGTGCTGTACATGAGTGGCTGTTCTACCATTGTCTCACACAGGGGAAAGCTCCTTCTCTTAGGTTAACAGAAAAGACTTCCCAACAGTGAAAAGGAGCTGGGTGGAGGCTCCCTTCTCCCTGCCAAGGGTGGCCCTTCCACAAGGTCTTTCCTTAGCATGTGATAGTGGGATATTACAGCTTATAAAAAATGTAAAATTTTCACTGTGTAGAGCAGCCCTTGTGTCAGCACCGGAGCTTTGATGTGGGAGTGCCAGGCAGGGTCCCCATTCAGCCATGGAGCCTGCTCCAGCCAAGCCCTGTCCTTGAACAAAATCTCCCTGACCTCTTCTCAGTCTGTCTCTGCCTGGCTTGACTAAGCTGTCACAGGGACCCCAGATTAGTGCCATCAATTTCACCAGTCCGGTGACTTCTGAATCATTTTCCTTGTGAAGAGGGGCGTGTGTCACCACCAAATGGCATTTGCCTGCCTAGCTGCTCATGTCCTTTTCTGCTGCCAGTGGATTCTGATAAGTGGAGGAAAAAACTCTGCCAAAATGATAGAAAGGGATAATTTAGTGTGAGATACTTCAACTGAACTGGCATCCAAAACAAATGAAGTACTTACCAAGCAAAAATGCATTCTGTCTCTGTCCTGGAAAAATAACCCTCTAATGAGACAAAGCATGGGGGAGTCAAGTAATTAGAGTGGGAGAACCTCTAGTTTGCAGCTGGCTTGTATATGAGAGGTATTTGATTCCTATCCCCTTCATCTTCCTTTCCAGATTCATCCCTCATGCCTGCCTTCCCCACCAATTAGAGCTTTTCTTCCATGCCCTGTCCTCTCCCAACCTCCGCTTCCTCCCAGCGGGTGGGAGCTACTCACTAATGAGACAGAGATAAATGGGTGAGGCCTGCCCCTAGCAATGTGTGCCATCACCCAAAAAAGGGTCGGGGAGGCTGGAAAGCCCTCGGGGTTTTCTTTTTACCCGATTGTTTCACATGGAAGAAATGAGGAAGCAGAGATGAGAAGGGAAAGATGCAGATAATTAATTTTCTGATCATGATGATTAATTACTTGAGTATGACAAAAACCATTGGTCTATGGGTGGGAGGCATGCACAGAGATTATGGCCATGCTTTCACTTCCACCACTGTCTTCCTCTGAGGAACTCAGCCTGTGCACCACAGCCAGTAATGCAGCCACCTCTGGCAAGGGCCAAGCATGCAAGTCCTCATGCTACATCCCAAACTCTGTTTCAATGCCAGGACTTGACATATAACTTTTTAAGTCTGTTCCATCGCAAATTTTATGGTTCTCAACTGGTGATCCTGTTGAGAACTGAGAGACAAAAATAAGGAGACTCACTTGGAGCTTTGGGCACCCCATTATCAGCCCAGCCAGCCTTGCTGCCCCTGCTCCTGCTGTTTGGAGGGAGCCATCAATATGCTGCATTCTCAATGAAACCCACTTTACCTCCTTGTCTGGAGTGGTACATAGAAGAGTATGCTGGAAACTCAAGTAGATGTTGCTCTATGATGAGCCTTACCACTAAAATCTTGACTTTCAGTTATTCTCAATAGCCCTTGAAAAGGCTGCTTAGTGCTGCTTTCAGCCCCTGTGACTGGTCAGCAAGGAGGCTGTTGTTACAGCTCAATGATGATTTTTCAATCTTTGTCCCCATGCAGGATCAGTGGAGAGCAAAAACGAAGCAGCCATGTCTGAGCTGGTCCCAGAGCCACGACAAAAACCAGTTGTTCCAATGAAGCCCATGGGTATCAACACCAGCTTGCTGGGCTACATCGGTATCGACACCATAATTGAGCAGATGCGCAAGAAAACCATGAAGACAGGTTTTGACTTCAACATCATGGTTGTAGGTAGGCAGAGACCAGCTGAGGAACTGGGAACCATGGCCAGGGACTGTCCCCTGAGGCCAGGTGGGAGAGCAAGCCCTGTGGGGAGGGCATGAGGGAGCAGATAGAAGTTGCTTTGAGGGAAAACAGAGCCTGCACAAGGCAAAGAGATACCTCCAGCCCCTTCCCCTGCCAGCCTGGCTCTGTTCCTTGGGCCTGCTGTCATCACCAGGCTGTGGCAAATGTCACAGGCTTCCTCTCTGCAATCCTCAGGTCAGAGCGGACTGGGAAAGTCAACACTGGTAAACACCCTCTTCAAATCCCAGGTGAGCCGCAAATCTTCAGGCTGGAACCGGGAGGAGAAGATCCCCAAGACAGTGGAGATCAAAGCCATTGGGCATGGTAAGAGCCAGGCTGCTGGGGTGGAAGCAATACTGATGCCTTGGCATAGTCTTGCAGAAGATCCCAGCAGTCTACCCAAATAGTTCTTTGGTATTAGGCAGCCCTTTGTCCATAGGAAGCTAAAGGACAGTTTTAGATGGCCTCAGAGACAGACAAGGGTTTTCTTAAACTGGAATGCCCCTGATGCCACAGCCAAAAGTGAGAGGTAGGCAAATAGAGAGACTTCATCACCAAAGACATTAGTCTGCAGTTGTGGATTAAGCCTTGCTGTAAGTCACTTTCACCTGCAGTTACATTTAATAAGCTACACAAGTTGCATGGTTGGGTCCCATCCCAAGCCTGGTAGTGCACACCTCCTCACAAAGCATCAGCACAACTCCTGCGGTGGTGCAGGGTGATGAGCATCATCTCAGATTCAGGATGATGTGTTAGAGGGGAGAAGCTGTGTTAGGATAGGTACTACCGGTGGGCCACAGACTGAGCACAAATCCATTTTCCTGTGACAGAGTGGTGTAAGGTGGCTTTTGTGTAGATATTACCAAAATTTGGACATGGAAATGAGGGTCATAACTGTTGAGGCATGAAATAAGCTGGCCTGGTTATGCTTGCTGGGCAGGGATGAGGGCAGAGCTCTCTTGTTCCCTTGTGTGTGGGACACAAAGACATGTTTCATGACAGAGCAGGTCCCCAGGGAGGAGTATGATTATTTGCAATTTCTCCCCCAGTCATTGAAGAAGGTGGTGTCAAAATGAAGCTGACAGTGATTGACACACCAGGATTTGGGGACCAGATCAACAATGAGAACTGGTGAGTTTTACAAGGTCAAAGCCTTGTGTCCCAGAAAGGGCTGAAGTTAAGATGGTATATGAGTGACTGTCATCTGCTTGGCCCTTGAAAGCATCTGGGATCCTGTTGCACTCGGGGGCTCATAATGGGGCTGTGGGACTGTGAAACCATGGGTCTGTGTGTGTGATTGGGGGTATGCACATATTACATGGTGAGTGTTTATTTCTGTGTCCAGTTACAGAAACTCTTAATCATCTGTGCTGATGGCGAGATGCTTCAGGTGAATTTTTTTTCTATGCCTGAGACTGTTTTGCTGCCATCAGAGCTGGGAACACTGTAGGCAGGAACACGAGGAGATTTATACCTGTCTGTTCATCTCTCTTTCCCACTTTAACAGCTGGGAGCCTATTGAGAAATACATCAACGAGCAATATGAAAAGTTTTTGAAAGAGGAGGTGAACATTGCAAGGAAGAAACGAATTCCAGACACGCGCGTGCACTGCTGCCTCTACTTCATCTCCCCTACGGGACACTCGTATGTACACAGTCCCTTGTCCTTCCTCCAGCCCTTGGTACCTCTGTGCCAGATAGATACCCTACACTGCTGCGCCTCAGACATGGATCCAGGGGTCCTGCCAGCAGGACTGGGCACTGCTTAGCTTAACTTTGGGAGCTGTGGGGCTTGAAAGGGTCTAAGATTACAAGAGCGGGAGAAATGCTGCTGTGTTTTTTGGGAGAGGGCAGAATGGATGGGAAGAAGGAGATGAGAACATGGAGGCAGCAAGCAGGGTATGTACAAGGAGGGGTTCACTGGTGCTTGGACAGTCATTGGGATTAAAGGTGAGGAGGGTAAAAAGTGACCCCCTTCCTTCTTGTTCTTTCTTGGGCTGCAGCTTGCGGCCTTTGGACCTGGAGTTCATGAAGCATCTCAGCAAGGTAGTGAACATCATCCCAGTTATTGCTAAGGCTGACACCATGACCTTGGAGGAGAAAACTGAATTCAAACAAAGAGTGAGTATCTCCTCTTCTGGATGGGATCCTTTCCTGCCCTGGCTTGGAGGTGGGAGAAATGAGTGGTATCCTTCTTCCTGGGATTGCAGTGCAGTCCCCAGGGTGTGCACAGAGTCCAGTGCTGGGTTGCTGGGTTAGGTCCTAAAGATGCAGCTGTTTATATCTCTGAGGGCATCTGTTAGAGAAGAAATGTGTGTATCCTTGTAACATCTTGTGATATGTTCTGTCATGGGAATTGGAGAGCCAGACAAGTAACTCATGTTGGGAAGAAAGACTCATCATTGCTGCCTTGTGTCCTCACTTTACTGTGCACTTCCCTGGGACAATCCCTCCAGCTTCTGCCCACTGGAAGGATGTCCCAGATGTGTTTGCCTGGCCTTGCCAACTGCCTTCCCTTCAGGTTTGTGCTGCTTTGTGCTCCAAAATGTCTCTCTGATTAGGTGCGCAAGGAACTGGAAGTAAATGGCATCGAGTTTTATCCCCAGAAAGAATTTGATGAGGACTTGGAGGATAAAACAGAGAACGACAAAATCAGGGTAGGAAACATTTTATTGTGGAAGGGGAAGGGTGGATAAGGAGGGCACCACATTTTGTTCTGCACTTCAGCATCATTGCCCTCACACATAAGAAATAAACTGCTTTTTAATGTCTATTCCTGTGGTAGTTGCAGTCTCTTTCCAGGGATATCTGTAAAGCAGAGTAAACCTATGAACATCTGCACAGCCGTATGGATTGCAGAGTCTTCTGCACTCTGTGCTCTGGAAACAGATAGTTTCTCCCTGTGCTTAGAGATATCTGGGTCCCCAATAGCCTCACCTACTGTCCTACTTCCCAGGAAGGCTGCACACTTACTCCATGTCTGGCTTTCCTCAGTGCAATTTCAGCCATTAAACTTGATGAATGTTCATGTGGCTTATGGGGAAGGATTATTTGAGTCCTGTCTTTGTGTTGCAAAGAACTACAAATCTGGTGAGAAATATTCACCTCAAATATCCATATGAGCAGCTCTGGGCTGGCAGACCCTCTGTTGTTTATGCTAAGGTACTTCTCTGGTCATCCCCCTCCTCAGAAATGCTGGAGATAGGTGCAGAAAAGCTCTGCCCCATCTCCAGAGCCCTTGGCACTGCTGCAAGCTACCCACTAAGCTTGTTGGGGTGCAAGGACACCTGGAAAGCAAGAGTCCAGAATTCTAGGGATAGCACTGAGGGGTGAAAAGAACATCCAGTGAAGTTTTGCTTTGGAGAATCTCTTCCCAAGGAGAAGGCCTTGTGTTTGTTCAGCTGAGAGGTGGAAAGGTGGATGGGGAACCATGGTATTGCTGGTCTCTGGAATGGGTTCAATGGATCTTTCCACGTGTCTTTCCCCAGCAGGAAAGCATGCCCTTTGCAGTAGTGGGCAGTGACAAGGAGTACCAAGTGAATGGCAAAAGAGTCCTGGGCAGGAAAACACCTTGGGGAATCATTGAAGGTAAAAAACCTCTTGCTTATGGGAGCTGAAAGTATTGTCTGCAGATCACAGTAATAGACAAGGGTCCAGATAGCATGTCCTGTGGCAACCTTCCCATCCCATTTGGGACAAACTGCTTGAAACCGAGCAAAAGGAGAATTCTCAAATAGCTGTGCCAGGAGGGAACTGCCATGGTCAATATGGTGCCACTGTCACCACCTGGCAGAAGCTGGAGCCACTCTGAACACACATGGTGTGTGAAGCTAAGCTCCTGAGGTTGCCTTGGTTTTCACATGAAAATTCATGTGTGACTGCTCAGCATCTCTTAGTGTGTCTCCTCAATGCTCGACAGCGTGGCGTTCAGACAACTGTCTGTCCTGTCTGAAGTGTGCAAGCTCTACCCACTTGGAACCTGCCCCCATGGCAGTGACTTTCCCATGTTCTGTAACCACAAAGGGGCTGTTGAAAAAAATCAAATGTAACAATTGCTTGCTTTCTTTTCAGTGGAAAACCTCAATCACTGTGAATTTGCCCTACTTCGAGATTTTGTCATCAGGTAAGGTCGTGGTCATGCACCAGTTTGCTCTTGATGAGCTGGGAGTCTTCTTGAGATCCAGTCAGAATGAAATAGCCCCTACTAAAAGGGAAATAAAGTAAATTTCAGGCAGTGAAAGCTTATGTGGTGAGGATTGGATTGAGTTAAAGGGTAGATATTCTAATCTCTCTCTTAGTGACATGACCACTATGACAGGTAGGTGCTAGTTTTCATGTATGAGCTGGACGCCTGGAGAAAAGCAGGATATTACCACCCTTCTCAAGGCTGCAAAAACTCACATTAAGGAAGTTTTAAAAAAATCCCATTAAGGTTGCAAAAACTTTTATTTGCTGCTGACAACAAGTCAAGTAATAAAGAGGCCACTACCACATCCTAGATTGTGTTTCCTTCCAGGTTGAAGGATATGCTGGAACATATGAGCTGAAAGCGAAAAGCTTCATATTTTATTAGCTTTCATTGTCTGTCTTATTTCTCCTCTGCTTCATGAAGTTGCCTCAGCACAAATTCTGCAGAACTGTAGATCCAGGGTCATCTCTATTCCCTATAAAAACAACACAAAAAATAAGAAAATAACAGAAACACAGTTCAAAACCAAAGCCCTGTGGCTCATTCCACTTGTGGGTATGGTGCTATTGAGACATTTGGCCAGGCTTTGACATCACCCTACTTTCCTCTTTTTGTTTTGTAATACCTTCTGCAGCAAAGGTGCTTTTCTAAAGTCTTTCAGTAAAAACATCCTACCCAAATGATCATCACAAAGCCTGTGACAATCCAAGTCCCCAGGCTGTGTATGGAGGTTAGGGATGATGCTCACAGCAGTGTCCTGCAGCTTATGATCTGCAGTGAACCTGATACGCCTCCTGATGCTTCCTTGCCTCACTACTGCTTCAGATAAGCCCCAGTCTGCTCTGACACACCAGGATGGCTAGTGGCTGTGGCACTAGGTGGCACAGGTGAGAGAAGGGCAGGGCACTGGCAAGCTCTGCCAGGAATTTCAGCCCATGTCCTGCATCATGCCTGTGTGTTCTCAAATGCTGATGCTCTAGCTCTCAGTTGTGTATAATGGCACCCATGCTATCCATGCAGAAAGAGGGGTAACAATAATTAGCTAAACTGACTGACTGAAAAAATCTTCCATTTATTTTGGGGAATAAAATTATCATCAGAAGGACAGTCCTTACTGTGCTGATATTGGCTATCATATCCTCTTTCCCAACCCACTTTGTCCCCTGCAGGACCCACCTTCAGGACCTAAAAGAAGTGACCCACAACATCCACTATGAGACCTACAGGGCCAAACGGCTGAATGACAACGGAGGGCTGCCCCCCATGACTGTCGAGACAGAGGAAAACCACGAAAGTAACCTGTGAAAGACCCCCCCTCCACGGTCACCTGGTGACTCTGGATAGACAACCCACCCCTGCTACCCTTGACTCAACCATGGGCCTGTCTCTGAAGCATGTGGCACATCCTCCGTGGGAGTGAGAGGATGCAAGTGTGAGTGTGTGCGGGCGTGCATGTGCCTCCCTGTGTGCCAGAGAGGGACAAGGGCATCTCCCCCATCCTTCCCAGAGTGTCCCCGTTCTCAGTTTGGTTTTTGCACAGTGGACTGTCTGTCAGCTTCCTTTCTCTCATTTCTGTGTCTCAGCTGTGTATCTTGCCTGGGGGAAATAGAGTTGGGGGGGAAGGATTTCTAGGGGCATGGATTTTGGAGGGGGGAGGTGTGGGGCATGCTGTAGTCCTGTTTTTATCACTTGGAGACATGGCAAGGAGGGACCCTGGGAGAGATGGTGGAGTCAATGCATGCATGTTTCAAGAGATGTCAGCAAGATTTCTCTTGGATCTTCCATGGGTGTAAAGGCAGCTGGTTGGTATGAGGGCATGGTGACCTGGCATTTTATCCCCTTTTCTTGCTGTGGCTTCCCAAGGGGAAATGGCAGCTTGGAACAGGGTAGATGAGAGAAGACTGGCATGTTTTGTGGTTCAGAGCAAGTGACTGGTGGGAGGAGACAGAATTAGTTCTTGGCCTGTAGCATCTGTTTGAGAAGCATCAAAGTACTTGGGAAAAATGGATATATTTTCAAAAGAAGCAAAACCCAGGGGGAAAGAACGTGTTCCTGCTGCAGAGGGTGTGTTTGCCTGCTCAGCACGAAGGTCAAAAGCCATGCTTGTGTCACAGGCAAATGACTGTGCAGATCAGACCAATCTGTGCTGGGATCACCCCATGCCCCTGCTGCAATCCCCCATTGCAGTGGTCTCTCTCCACCAGCACTGAGCAGGTCCTGGCCAAACCCTTCCTCTCAAGATGGCTCCTCTGCTGTGCCAGCACAGGGAAGACAGTGCCACAGGGGGTCCCTGCTGGGACATCCCCCAGGGACAGCTCCACTTGGCATAGCACCTTGGGGATCTTGGAGGAGTGCAAACAGCCATGGATTGAGAAGCACTGGGCCAGGGTGGGGGCACAAGAGATACCTCTTCCTCATTCTCCTCATTGAAATGGCTGCATTTGCTACTGCAGCAGTGCTGTTCCTCTGCTCTCTTACTGTCCCATGTCCTCCTCCACTCCTGTGCTTTTGTCCTCATTCCCTTTTAGCCCTCCATAGCTTTCTTCCTTCCTTTCTTTCCCTGTCTCACTTTCTCTGTTTTTTATTCTTTAAGTCTCTCCTTCATTTCTCCAAGTACTTGAATATTCCTCTTCTCCAGGCTGTTTCCTCCCTCTCCCAAGCTCTCACACCTTAACAATGTGCTTTTGTGTCCTGTTGAGAAGCAGTTGTTTTACCTTTCCCTGGAGGGGATGGGGAGGGAAGGTAAAGACCTGTGAGCAGAAGGAGGCACAGCTTCACTGAAGACCACATGCTTGTGCCTAGCTGGTGTCTCAGCCATTTTCTGGGTGTCCCTGAGCGAGGTCAAAAGTGTCAGGGCTGTGTGGGCAGAAGGAAGGAGGGGAGAAGACCAGAGATGTCCTGAGGCTGGCAGTGCCTGCCTGTCTCTGCATGTCACGTGGCTGGCAGGGGCTGTCCCCTCCAGGAGAGTTGCCAGCCGTGGAATGCCATGGCCTGGCACGGCAGCACCGCGAGCAAGGGGAATGCGGGGGGCTCAGCATGGGGGGTGGAAAGGCTGGCACTGGAGGGAGGGGGAAGAAAACAGCAAATGAGCAGCAGAGGAGGACTCAAGTCAATCTTGGTGTTGGTTGATGGAGCTGTATGGGGGCCAGGGCTGGCAACAGGGTTCTCCAAGCCTTAGCAAAACTGTCAGGAGCGTATGTCCATCCTGTGGCTTTCTCTGGTGCTGTCACAGCCAAGCAAAGGTTCTCTTCACTCTCACCCCCACCTGTCCACACAAATCAGCCATTCTCAGCACCACCAGGATGTGAGGGCCATACCAGCACTTCCCAGTCCTTTCACCACCCACATTCACAGCTCCTGGTGTTCCTGTATGCAGTGTGTGCGTGCAGCCTGTCACCCCCTTCCCCCTGCACCAGGCTCCTCAGTCCTGCAGGGAACAGGAGCCTTGTCACTGGTGCCAGCAGCCATACCACAGACCCTTGCAGAAACCATCCTGCCACACGACCGGCCCTGCTCAGCCCAGGGACATCAAAGACGTGGACCTCAGCAAAGACACCGCCAGGGCTCTGCTCCTCCACAGCACTGAAGGACAAAGCCACATCACCTTCACCCTGGGCTACAGAATAGTAATCTTTATGACTTTTGGGCCCAACCAAGCATTAGGGCAGAGACACAATGCTGCCCTGCTTAAAGAAAGCAAAGCAGACCCATGCAACAGAAGAGAGACTTTCCTTTGCCTGTAATGTGGATTTCAAGGACAAGGTTGTGTGTTTTGCTCTATAGGTTTAGGAATTCTTATTTCTTTGTAATAACGTGGTTTTTACACCCTGCTCTGTAATTTCTTGTCGGATCATAGACTACTTCTAAAGGATCCATAAAAGCTTGCTAGAAAAACAAGCTCAGGTACTCCTCACTGCCATCTGCTCATGCCAATATTCTACCAACATCCCGTGTACCTACCAGGAAGTCTACAAACGGCAAATACAAAAACCAAAAAAAAATCCCAAGCGGCATGACAACGGGAGATACTGCTGGGAAGGAAGTCTCTGTGAGTGGATGAGCTGGGAAAAGCCTGAATCGAGCGCCACCAGCTGAGTTCCAGGATGACCACAGCAGGTCAGCTGTTCCCCTGCGCTATCCCGAGTGATGGTGCGGAGGGGAAGAGTCGAAACCTTACACCGGAGATGCCCGCTCGGCGCATTCGAGGCTCACAAGCTGTTCAGCACAAAAGCCGTTCGCCAGAAAAGCTTTCCTAAGCACGGCAAATCCTGGACAACTTCCACCGGGGCAGCCACGGCAGCGAACAGGCGTGGTTGCACTGAGCAGAGAGAGCCAGAGGAGCGAGCAGGGCTGCGTGTACGCACCGGTGTCTGATACATTGTGCGGGCCGGGCGGGGCCGCCCCTCAGAGCGCCCCCGCCGCCACCGGCGGCCATTAAACCAAGCGAGCGCCGCCTCGCTTCCGCCTCGCTTCCCTCTCGCTTCCGCCTCGCGCGCGCCGCCGGCCGCCAACGCCGCGGGGGGCGGGGCCT
>VZRH01003993.1:786886-809733 GCA_013397555.1 Urocynchramus pylzowi
CGTCACCGGGGCGGGGGCGGGGCCCGCGGGGCAAAGATGGCGCTGAACAGGAACCACTCGCAGGAGGGCGGTGTCGTCATCCCCAATGCCGAGAGGTACCGGGGGGCCGGGCGGGTCCTCCTCGGCCCCTGTCCCCTCATCAGGGCCGGGACGGCGGGGCCCGCTGGTGGGAGGTTCCNTTTTGGGCCCAACCAAGCATTAGGGCAGAGACACAATGCTGCCCTGCTTAAAGAAAGCAAAGCAGACCCATGCAACAGAAGAGAGACTTTCCTTTGCCTGTAATGTGGATTTCAAGGACAAGGTTGTGTGTTTTGCTCTATAGGTTTAGGAATTCTTATTTCTTTGTAATAACGTGGTTTTTACACCCTGCTCTGTAATTTCTTGTCGGATCATAGACTACTTCTAAAGGATCCATAAAAGCTTGCTAGAAAAACAAGCTCAGGTACTCCTCACTGCCATCTGCTCATGCCAATATTCTACCAACATCCCGTGTACCTACCAGGAAGTCTACAAACGGCAAATACAAAAACCAAAAAAAAATCCCAAGCGGCATGACAACGGGAGATACTGCTGGGAAGGAAGTCTCTGTGAGTGGATGAGCTGGGAAAAGCCTGAATCGAGCGCCACCAGCTGAGTTCCAGGATGACCACAGCAGGTCAGCTGTTCCCCTGCGCTATCCCGAGTGATGGTGCGGAGGGGAAGAATCGAAACCTTACACCGGAGATGCCCGCTCGGCGCATTCGAGGCTCACAAGCTGTTCAGCACAAAAGCCGTTCGCCAGAAAAGCTTTCCTAAGCACGGCAAATCCTGGACAACTTCCACCGGGGCAGCCACGGCAGCGAACAGGCGTGGTTGCACTGAGCAGAGAGAGCCAGAGGAGCGAGCAGGGCTGCGTGTACGCACCGGTGTCTGATACATTGTGCGGGCCGGGCGGGGCCGCCCCTCAGAGCGCCCCCGCCGCCACCGGCGGCCATTAAACCAAGCGAGCGCCGCCTCGCTTCCGCCTCGCTTCCCTCTCGCTTCCGCCTCGCGCGCGCCGCCGGCCGCCAACGCCGCGGGGGGCGGGGCCTNGGCTCGGCCTGGGGTCTGCGTTACTGAGGGGCTCCCTGGCAGGGAGGGGACGGGCCGGGGCGGGCAGGGGGGAGCAGGCTTGGCCGGGGTCCCTAGAGCTGCCCCCTCTTCACCGCGGAAGCTCGGGGGTCCTTAAAGCCGCTCCAGTGGCGTCCCGGGTGAAGACTGCGGCTACCATCGCTTGTAAAAGTCAAGGAATTGGGGTTTTTTAAGGTGATGCACTTAGTGACGCCAGAGGGGCAGAGACTGTTTAAGGTAGGAGTGTTGATCACTTGAATTCGTAAGGAAGGAACTTGAATTCAAAGTTGCTCTGCGCGGGGAAGCGCCTCTCCATGGAAGCACAGCCGGCTGCCCTCGCCCCGAGCGGGGATTGACAGAGCAGGTGAACAGAACAGGCTTGGGCTTCAGTTCGGTCCTGTTTGGGTGCTCCCAGCACCCTGGCAAGAGAAATCCTAGAAACCCGAGGCCCAGTAAACGGTCGAAGTAAAAGGATCAAAGGAGTTGGTTTGGGTCTGATGATCAATAGGAAAATTACACTCGAAAAATATGCTCCATCTTGTGTTGAGTTCGGAGCTGACTCCTAATACTTCAGTCAGGAAGGTCCTCTGACACGTTGAGCTCATGCCAGTTTAAAGGAGATTTCTCTATCCTTTGAATCCTGGGCTGCACCAAAAGCAGCGTGGGCAGAAGGTCAAGAGAGGTGGTTCTGCCTCTGGATTCCACTCTGGTGTGATCTCACCTGCAGTGCTGCATCCAGCTCTGGGATCCCCAACATAAGAAGGATATGAAACTGTTGGAGCAAGTCCAGAGGAGGCCACACAGTTGGTAAGAGGAATGAAGCACTTCCTCTATGAAGACAGGCTGAGAACGTTGGGGCTGCTCAGCCTGGAGAAGAGAAGGTTGTGTTGTGTGGAGACCTCATTGCAACCTTCCAGTATCTGAACAGGACCTACAGGGAAGGCACAGAGGGGCTCTCCGTCAGGAGCTGCAGTGCTAGGACAAGGACTAATGGGTACAAGCTGAAAGAAGGGAAATTTAGTCTAAACATTGGGAAGAAATTCTTTACTGTGAGGGTGGTGAGGCACTGGAATGGGTTGCCCAGATGAGCTGTGGGTGCCCCAGTCTGGGCAGTGTTCAAAGCTGGGTTGATAATGCCTTGAGCAAATTGATCTGGTGGAAGGTGGCCATGGCCATGGCAGGGAGGCTGGGACCAGATAATCTTTAAGATCCCTTCCAGGCCTTAACATTGGCTTGAGATCATAAAACCATACATTCTTTGAGGTGCTGCTCAGTCACAGGTGAGAGCAGTGTGGCTCCACAGGGTGCACAGCCTCCCGTGACAGCCCTGCACAGGCATGCAGGTGCAGACCGGTTCAGCAGCCTGATTACTCTCTGTGGTGGTGGCTGCATGTCATTTGCTTGTGTGAGTAGCTGCAAAGCAGTAAACATTACAATGACTGCATAGAAATTCTTCCCAGTGAGGCAAAATTAAGGGAAATGCTGCTACAAGACATGACTGAGGAAGTGTTCTGGTAAGATTAAAGCTTAGCATATATGTTTCCCACTTGCATTCAGAATGCATAGAGATCTCTGCTGTCTCATAAGTCTGTCCCTTCCAGCCAGTCTGAGAATCTCCATCTGGCTCAGCTATGAAGTATTGTCCCAGGAGAATTTCTTGGTCAGGTTGTTTTTTCTCATCAAAGCTAGACTTCAACGTCTTCATTCTTGGGTAGTTGCATTTTTCATACACATCTACAATGTTCTTCTCTTCCCTAAAGAGCAAACACCTGATACTATAAGGCATTTGGTTGTTTTTCCATATGGTGGCCCTGCAGATTCCTCCCTTCCCCAAATAATTGCACAGTTTCCTGACTTTATTTGACTTCTGCAGTATGCTGAGCAGAATTCATAAGGATTATTTTAGATCCAGCCCGTTCAGGCTTGTGTTGCTTTAGGGTTTTGTCACTTTGTTTTTCGTGCTCTTGAACCATAAAACACCTTGGAGTCTTCCACCACTGTAACACACTGAAGGTTTATCACTCTCAAGGTTCTTTTGTTTATTCTGCAGATTTTCTTACTGTGTGGTATGTTTAGATCTGCACTGTAGACTCGGTTACATGCTTTCCCAAGATGACTAAATTTTTTCTGAAAACATACTTCATTTTTCATGCAACTCTATACCCCTGACCCTGCAGCATTCACAATTCTCATCTGGGTTTGTGTCATTAGGAAACTCTGCTAATGTTCCCACAGGTATCCAACAATAATATCTTTATTGCTGACATTGCTGACTCATTGTTTCATTCCTTTACATGGTACTGTTTACTACAAAAGCTTGCTGAAGTCACGTGAGGCAGGGGCAGCAGTGAGGGTTTCAGTGCAGCCACTTGCTCAGCTTGCACAGTGGGTGTGGTGTCACAGCCGTGCTGTTTTCCAGTGCGCTGGACTTGATTTGAGCGTGGACTGGGGAGGGAGGATTGCTCTGAGATTACACCTTGGCATCAAGGGGGTGGTTTCTGACATCTCAGCCCTTTCTGTGCCCTGATCTTTGGGCTGGGGGTCTTTGTGTGTAGAGTGGAATTCCTCAGTCTGACACCTTTGGAGATAGAAGCCCCCCTGTATATGGAAGGTGCCCTTGTTGAAGGAGGAGCAGGGCTTGTCTCAGGTGAGAGGATGAATTCTTCCAGTCTGCAAAAATCATCCCTCTCTGTTCAAAGGCAAAACGGCAGGGTCCACAGCAGGACTGCAGGATAATATTCAGAGTTTTGCTGTGCTGTTCCCTGCCTGTGTGATGGGGGTATGTGTCAGAGCTGTTACCAAGTTTGTCTCTCCAATCTGTCTGATTTCTTCCTGCAGTGTCCTCAAACAGTGTAAAGATGTGGAGCTCTCCTTCAGTGACGTGACAGGCAAGCCTGAAATCTTCAAAGGCACCAAAAAAGGAATGCTGTATCTCACCCCTTACAGGGTAAGTCTGATGCCAGCAGGGTTGCTTCTTTCTCAAGGGATCTTATAAACTTTAAACCAGAAACCTAGCTGATGATAGAAGAAGGGATTTTTGTTGTGGAAGGGACCACTGACAGCACTACGTAGGAGAAGGAAAGGTGGAAATGGGATAGTACATACCTATGTCACAATCCCAGTCACCTACAAAGGCACATGCAGTCCTGGAAATCACTGTCTAGAGAATATACTTCATATAATATGTCAGTCAGTGATACTTCCTTTGCAAACTCTCATAGATTATCCTTAAAAAGCAGAACAGTAAAATTCTGTAGATGTGCAGGTGTGTTTTAAGTGGTTTATTATTTTGGAATGTACATGCTTCAGGTGAGTGAGCCATGTGCTGTCAAATCTGTTGGGGATCCCCAGTGTTAAAGCTGTGAAATAATTCAATGCATACTCATACCAGAGGTTAAGTTACCCTCTTTTTGGGGCTGATACGATGAGATCTCCATCATCACTCTCTCTATTGAATTCAAGTAATTCAGAAGCATTCCCTGCTGTCTTGCAGATGATCTTTGTGTCCAAGGGCAAGGATCCTATGCTGTCCTTCATGATGCCATTCTATTTGGTGAAAGGATGCTCCATTGAGCAGCCTGTTTTCTCTGCCAACTACATCAAAGGACAGATCCAGGCCGAGGCCGGAGGTACGTGCCAGTGCTTTGTAGATTACAAAGGTTTCAACTCTTCCCAAGCATCACAAGGCCATTTTTGCTGAACACCAGACCAGCTTATGTACACAGGAATGGCAGAGTAGCTGTGGTGGTTTAGCTGCTGTGTCCACACTGGGCTAACTGCCCTCTCCTGCACTTTAGGGCACTGCTGCCATGTTACTTCCTGCCCTCAGGCCAGGGACTGACTTGCCCAGGATGACTTTTGTGTAATTCTTTAACTTCTGTCTTGCTTTGTGTATCATGTTTACTCACTTTCCCAATGTGCTTGTTTTTCTCCTTTCTTTGACCTAAAAGGGTGGGTAAATGACCAAGGCAACAGTCCATGCTATTGATACACAGAATTAGAATTAGCAACCACTCTTGTGTTTTGGTAAGCCAGGAGCCCCTTGGGTTATGGTTTGCATGGATCTGGGAGTCTGCTGTCCATCATTGGTTTAGCTTTGATCCCAATTTCATCATGAAGACACAGTAACACTTAACAGAGGTGTTTATGTCCAAACGTGGGGAATTGCAAAAGATAAACAGGGATTGGAAACATGGCTTTTGGTTCAAATTTCTTCCCTCTTCAGCTCTTTCATGTGCATTTTCATGGCATCTGAAGTGTTTGTTCTTTTTGTTTTCTGTTTGTAACAGTATTTTAAAGCAACTGGGTTGTCTGGAGGTTGTGGATCAGCCCACTGTCTTGGGCTGAAGTTATACTGAGACAGTGATTTTATAGAGGTGACTCTCCAAAGGAATGACTTCATCCATGAGGGACTCTTTTGTTATATTTCTATACTTTATTTCTGCTTTGTCCCCAAGAGACTATCTCTCTTGATACTAATTTAATCGTTAGACAAAGAAGATAAACCCTATATTTAAATGACACATCTTTTTTGTTAAAAACACCAAAACTCAAAGCACCTTCCACTAAAAAAAAAACCAAATCCCAAAAAGCCCTAGGAAAACAAAGCACTCTTATTTGCCTTGCAAGACATTGCCTACTTGACTTTTTTTCCCTGAGAAATTGCTATTATACCTCAGCATTTAATAATCTGAGCTTCTATGTGTCAATGAGATTAAAGATGTTGCATCTGATTTAAATCCTAGCTTGAATTGCAGATCCTGATCTATAGTTCATTGAGGATATCAATGAAACTTTATCTGAGGGCTTTCAGTTAATATCCTCAGTGAAATAAACGTTCCATCTTTACACTGTTCTTTATTAGGTTCCATTAAACCTTTCAGGAAAGAACAAAACAGCCTTGTATCTAGAGTAGGCTGCTTCTACATGACTATACCTTTCAAAGGGTAAAAAATAAATTCCTGATCCTCTTGAGATATTATTTTGGGGGATGTCTGATAGCAGTGCCATGACTCCTTTTTGTGATAGGATGCAAAATAGTTTTGAAATAAAGAAGAAAATAATAATTGAAGTATAAACAATTTTGCTGTCTTGGATTCAATTCTTCTCTCTCCTAGGTGGATGGGAAGGGCAGGGGACATTTAAACTGACTTTCAACAGTGGAGGAGCCATTGAGTTTGGACAGCTGATGTTGAAAGCTGCTTCTAGTGGTAAGGGATTTTCAGATCCTGTGGTTCCCCCATGGCTGGCTGAGCTGGTTAGCAAATTTTGCTCATTCTGAACTTCATGGGAAGAGAGGTACCCTAGGCCCTCTTCCACAGCAAAGTATTTTTTTCTCTTTCCAGGGGAGCTTTTGGTTTCCGTTTCAATCATTTTTCTTTATTTCATCTCAGTGCTTTGTGCAGTCAGAATGTTCTGGGGTTTGGGCTTCTGAGGTGGACCACCTTTTTCTACAGAAACTTATTTCTACTGGAAAAAAAGTTGAAATATGTGATGGTGAAAAATTGCTTCACTTACCTACTCTCAGCTCAGTTCTAAAATAGTGCAGTAAGATGGGGAAAGCTAACGTGCACATTTGGAGAGGGGAAAAATAGTTTGGTTTTTTTTTTAAATGATTTTTAAAATTTTCAAATGGAGGAACAAGAACTTTTTTCCTGATAAAGTTCTCTTTTCTAAAAAAAACCTCTGTGTTTAAAAATGTACTTGTTTCCAGAATGAAAGTATATTTTAAAAAAAGGAGAACATGCTGTACTGCTACATGCTTTAGAGTGATCTTTTCTTCAAGCAGTGGGAGCTCTGTGGTGGGACTGGGACCTGTGAGGTTGTATTTTTGCAGCTGGTTTCCTTCAGCACTCTGTCATTAATGCTTTTCAGGCATACTAGGACTATATAGTGAATCTACATAAGGGGAAACAGTGCCGCATGAACAGGACTATTTTCATTTTATTCTCTACATTTACTTTCAAGAAAAGATACCTGGCTTACTAAACGTGTGTTCCTTAGCTTCCAGCGGGGTTCCTCTGCAGAACCCTGGCTATGGCTACACCCCTGTTCCCGGAGGATATGCACCGGCCCCGCCTGCCCCCGGGGGCTACTCACCTGTGCCGGGAGGCTACCCCGGCCCTGCGCCACCCAACGGAGCTTATCCCTATGCAGCGCCTCCAGGGAGTGCCTACGGAGCCGCCGCACAGCCCGCGGCCTACCCGTACGCCCCGAGTCCAGGTGCGGAATTGTGCCGTGGCCGCCGCGTCTGATGGTAGCTGGCAGGAAATGGCACTGGTACGGGGAGGGTTGCTGCAGTCTTGTCTCCATCAAGGATCCTTGTCCTTGCAGAAATCTGTCGCGTGCTGTTGATCACACCCATGTGTCGCTATAGTTCTAGCCAGATAAAAATGCGGTTTGCAAATTGTGCTCCTGCTTGGTAGAGAATTATTGCCTGCTGACATGATAGGCATTAGCAAATTATCAAATCCCTGCTGTCTGTGTCCCTGCCAAGCCTGGAGAGCTTCCATTACCACTGCTCTTGTCCCCAGCTAATGTGCTGACAGGCCTGTGAGCTCTCTGTCCCATGTCTTTGGTCCAAAGCATCAGCCTGGTGTTGTCTTTTTCAGGTATTTACCCACCACTTCCAAACATGAACCCCGTGTACATGCCACCTCCACCACCCTACTCTGGGGCACCTCCTGCAGGACCCTCAGCCCCCTCAGCTCCCACAGCCTGGGTGGGCCCAGGAATGCCAGGTAAATGGGATTGGGCAGTTGCCAGGGTCTGGGTGCAAATGGTGCCTGGGGGCTTGGGCTGAGGGTGGCATGGGCACAACATGGAGTAGAAAAGCTGTTGTTGCAAAAGCTCCAAGTCTTCTATAGGGAGCTGCTCTGACTTGCACTACACAGCTTGTGGTCAGCCCTAGCCAGCTTTCCTGAGCTGCTCTGAGTTCTAATCCAGCTTGCTGCATTTCCTCTTGGCTCCTTGGGCCTTTGTTGCCTCCTTGGAAGAGGTGAAGCTGGGGAGAAGGCTCTGGGGCTAGGGCCATTGCCTCAGCTATTTAAGGTGGCTTCTTTTCCTTCCTTTCCAGGAGGCAGTAAGGCCATGGAAGCAGCTTCCAGTGCATATTACAACCCTGCCAACCCACACAACGTGTACATGCCCATGGTGAGTACCATGCCTGGTCTTCATGTGCCTACTCCCTCCTCTGTCACTAGCAGAGATGGTGTTTTGATTTCTTACAAAGTTCTTCATGTACCTTCATGTTGAACATGCACAGAAAGTATGCATTTTTATGGGAGGGAGGCTCCCATGAGGAAGACTGGTGATTTTTTCAGTCAGGAAAGGAGGAGGGCCTTAAGATTGATCCATTAACAGCCATTTACTTCCTGTCTTACTCCTGAAGGCATAACAGACTTTCATGGGCACAGAGAAAACACAGAGCTCTCTGCATCCATTGGGCCTGAAAATGAGGAGAGTTAAAGAAGAATAGGTCACTTAAGGATGATGGCTTGTGGGTTTCTGTTTTGCTTTCTTTCTGGGCTGCATGGAGACAGGGAGGTCTCTTACTGTTCAGTCAGAGGCAGCCAGTAGGTTGTCTGTAGCCTCCATCTGGTACATGGCAGTCTGGCTGTGCCCCTCACTGCCTTGCTTGGCTCTGGCAGGCTGGAGACTGGTGGAGCAGCAAAGCTGGCCCTCAGCCCAGGGTTTGCTGTCTGCTGGGTCAGAGCTATGAGCTTCAACAGGGACAAAGCCCTGGAAGGGAAGGGAGAATGGCATTTAAAACAGATTAAATGGTCCATTTGCAGTAGATCATTTGTTACCTGGTTTTGAGGGGACTTTTCCTAGAAATGTTATGGAGACAGCATGTGTCATGGAACACAGCTGATACTAGAGAGGAATGGTGTGATGAAATGACAGCTTAAACCATAGAACTTGGCTCTGTCTGTAGCTCACTGCAGGGCACTCATTTCTGGTGAGCCAAGCCTGGGAATGCCTGGAAAGAGCTGGTCATAAAACAAGCATGGTTGTTGACTCTACTGTATCTCTTTCCAGGATCAGCCACCTCCTTATGCACCTCCTGAGGATAAGAAGAACAACTAGCAGAAGGAAATTGCAGCCAGCCCTCCCACATTCTCTCTCCCTGAAGACAACTTGGCTGTTAGTACCCCTCAAGTTAGCATATCTCTAGATCTCTGTTTCTCTGCAATAGACATAGTGCTGGGCAGCTGAGCACCTGCCCTCATTAAACATTGAGTCAATGGCAATACAAGGCAGGACAACAGCACTTTCCTACTTACTTGCTTTATCTCATGGGGTCGAAGGACTAACCTTTAGCCCTGCCATTGGCTTGAGGAGAGAGATGGACTTATTAAACTGTACCACATGACTAATCTAGGACTAAAATGTGAAGGCTCTGGGATCTTGTTGGAGTAAAACAACTTGGAATGCCAAACTTCTGACTTCTGAAGCACCATCCAGGAGGAAAGGTGTAGAGTGCTATGAGGTTCCCTGCATAGATCCTCGGATGCTCTAGAAAGGTGTTAAATTTCCTTAAATTCTAGGGCAGTTCAGTGGGAGATGGGACTTTGGAAGTCCTGTATTGTGTTGGAAGCCTGTGACATTCTCACTAACAGTTGAGGGGTCATTACCTTGGGAAGTGCATTCCAAGAGATGCTGAAGCATTTGGCTATGCAAGAGGGAAAGGGGTGGGTCCCAATCAACCTGTCTTTGTAGCCATTGAATAGAGAAGCAAACAAAGGTGTGCCTCAGGGCAGTGAGCTCATAGACTGGCAGGCCTGAGGATCAGTCTGTCTTTTCCCTGTCCGAGCAGGCCCCATATCTGTGCAATGGTCCTGTGTCAAGCAGCTGTTCCTCAAGTGTAATGGAGTCAAGTGCTGCACAGGAGGCTGCCTGCCTTGGAGCAAAATATGTTACATTAGGCAATGACCTGGCAGTAGCCTTGTCAGGAGACAAGTCCTGCAGCCCTGGCTCCCTCTGCTGAGCAAACTTGTGCTGTGTGCTACCTCCACAGGGGAAAACTGGCCTTCACCTTTTCCTTCAGCTGCTGGAGCCAGGCTGTGCGTGCCCACACCTGAGCAACGTGGGCAGGTGGGCACTGCAGTGCTAGAGCTGGTTGCTTACAGGTGCAGTGCCCTCGGCTGGGAACTGCTGTCTGGGTGGGAGTTCCTAATGCTTGGCTCTCTTGCAGAGACTCTGGGTGGGAGTTCCTAATGCTTGGCTCTCTTGAAGAGACTCTGGCTGCTCAGCCACAACCTTTCCTTTTTCCTTAGGACATAGTGCCCTTAAGCCTGCTCTGAAGAGAGTCTCTGGTCTGGTGGAGACCCTTGTGATCCTTTACATATAGGGTGATTGTACTTCTTCCTACAGCCTCCCTACCTTCACAAGGAGGGGGAAGGAGTGTTTTCCCTCTTACTTCCCTGTATGGCAGGGCTCTCCTGCAAGTCAGGTTTGCACAACTTAAAAGTATGAATTCCTAAAGCAGTTCCACATGGGGGGAAGTAAGTTTCCTTATCTATAAACATTTTTTCTGACTTAGAGATATTCTAACAACTCTGTATTTAAAAAAAAAAAATCAACCATGAATGTTTGTAACTTTTTGAATTGCACTTTAATACAGGAGTGTTGATACCTTTATCTGCCAGTTCACTGTTGTGTGTGTGTTGTGTTGACCTTAATTCTTGCATACTGCACAGAAGGCTAGAATGAACTACAACCACTGCTGCTGTTCCTTGGGTCACCTGTGGGTCAGTACATCTCTCTCCCTGGTATGTGGCTAAGCTGGACCTGGAATCAAGTAACTGGGGGGAGTGAAGAAGGTGGGGCTTACCCCCTTGCTGCCTGGGAAGGGTGGAAGGCTGGCTGGTGCCTGTGGTTATGCCCAGGTATCCAGAAGTGGCACATGTCATGACCCATCACTGCATGTAGCAGGGGCTGTGTCACCACACTGCTACTCATTACAGCTGCATTCATAGCACCTCTCCTATGAACATGACACCAGAGGGGAGACCTTTGCAGTCTTTAAAAGAAACTCATCGCCAGCAATTTTTTTCCAGCAATGGAAAAATAAATATATAATAAGGAAAATGGAATGCCACTGCCCTGTGAACATGATGTAACTACTGGAAAGCCATTTCCTACTCTGCATCAGTCCAGTTTCTGACAGGAGACCAGTTCTATTTCCTAGCATAGCTGTTCCTGTTTTGAGGTAATGACCCTGTAATCCTACATTAACCAAGCAGCTATAGCTAGCAACACATAAAACAGTCTATGATCCAGTTCTCTTTATTTCAGTCAGTTTGCCTCAATCACTCCCCAAGAACAAAGCCAGCTCCTCGTTTTGTTGGCAAGTCCTCCCTTATTAGAACTGCAAGCGTTGTGTTCAGTATCTTGACCCTGCACCTCAGAGAAAATTTCTGGAAGGGTCCAGAATCAACCATTTGGTCCTTCAGGAACCAGAGTAGACAGATGACCAGGAACCCTCCCACAGCTGAATAGAAATAGAGATTTTTTTTTTTTCCTAATCTAAAATGTGGTATTTCCCCAGTCTGAGGCATAATCTTGTGTCACCTAGAACTCCTCCATAGGTAGTCTGCTGTATGAAGGTGAAGCAGTTGAGGGCATTAGAGTGTCCTGACACTCACTTCCAGTTTATTAGTGCAGGCACCTCCTCAGGATAGAGCTGTGGATGCAAGAGCCCTTGGGAGAAGAAGCCTTTCCCTGAGACACCCTGAGTTTTCAGCCTGCTGAAGTAGGATCTGATCCTCCTTTTACCAGAAGTTTCCTTCTAGAGAAAGAAGTATGCAGCTTTCAGCTTGGATGCACCTGTGACCAACTCCCAACCCAAAAGACCACCTCAGCTGAGTATCAGCAATTTCCTGCCAGCACTCCTACCCAATATGCTATGGCTCTGCAGTCTTTGCTGTACCACAGCACGGCTCCTGGGGTCGTGCATGGCTCATGGAGATGTTTGCTCTGCTGTAAACTTCTACCAGAGGGGCTTTAATACAATGCTAGCATGCACACTAGGGTGCAGTAGGCCTCTAGAATCGTGGCAGCAGGATCAGACCTGCAAGTGAAGCCTCGCTGCACAGGGCCACTATGCCTCCAAGAGCTCTTGGCCCTGGTGGGGATACGTGGGAGGAATGCAGCCCTGCTGACAGCTCCTTATTCTAAACCAAGCTGATTATAGCAAAAGAAAGAAGGTGACCAAGCCTGATCCTTGAGGTTAATGCCATCACACACCTGGGGCGTGAGGCTGGGGGAAAAGGGAAAAGGGTTGTCACAACCCTAGGAGATACTAGAGCACCCAAAGCCCTTCTACAGGTGTAGTTCAAACAGCCCCTGCAGCAGCCAGTAGTAGCCAACTCAAAGCAATGAAGTTCTCAGGTGTCGGAGCTGACAAACCTCAGTAGTGGTGGACTCTACTTGCATGGCATCTTCCACAGGAGGATCTCAAAAGGCTTTGCAATCAGCGAGGCACTACGCTCTGCACACCCTGAGGCAGTGGGTAACAAGAGTTCCTGGTTAACACAGAGGGAGCAGATGTCATCGAGCTGGTACCAGGGGATGGGGATGGTCACTGCCCAGCATTGCTGGGCTCACCAGCAAAAGGCACTTGTGCAGCGAAGAGCCACGTGCCCCAGGTCTCACAGCTCACCCTGGCACTGGTCCACACCCCATCCACTGGGCCCTGTCACAGAAGGGCTGGGCGGAAACCCTCACCAGGGGCTTGCTGTCCGACAACATGCCAGGGGTGTAGCGGGAGTGCCACGGGACGGAGATACCACATCACCACCCCCGAGGGGTTAATAACGACCGAGAAGTTGTCTGCTGTTTTTAAGGCCCCAACGATCTTCCCGACATACACGTCTTGTACCTGAAAGAGAGAGATGGAGCTACCAGCAATTCCAGACCTTTCATCCTGGGGTCCAGCTGTGGTCATGGACATGGAATAGTGGGAAAAGGCATAGCAATGGGCAACAGAAGAGTGACCCAGTGGGCAGCTGCCTCTTCATCCCAGAGGCACGGAGTGAGAGTACTCCCTCTCACCCCCCCCAGAATGCATAGAGATCTGGGAGAGAGGGATCCATGTGCCATGGGACTGCCCTGCTATGCAGCATGTCAGTGGGGCTCACCTCATACACAGCATCCTCAGGGAAGTGGAGCTTGGCCAGGCTGGTGGTGTAGTGGAAGGGCATATCCGTCCTCCGGCTGAAGAACACAAGGGCGCTGGCAGCCTGGGACAGTGGGCGCAGGAACACCTCGATGTGGGATTTCTCCTAGGGGTGGGGATAGGTGGGTGAGGCAGAGCTGCTAGGAGCAGTGTAACTTCTGACTTTGCCCTGTGGGGCTGCTACACCAGCAGGCCTACAACTCCCACAGCCCTCCTGCTCCCGTTTCTCTGCATCGCTTCCCTCTCCCTCCTTGTTTTGATGCTCTGTGCTACTCCTGTCTGCTGTCCCAAATGCATCTGCTTTCCTCCTAACCTTGACAATCCTGCGCCCCTGGATTCCCAGGGGGTCCTGGTTGATCTGGATCATCAGGCGGTTCTGCAGGATCTCCTTGGCACTGGGGGAGATGGTGCGGAGATCCGTGGACATGAGGAGCGGCGCCGCCATCACTGTCCACAAAGCCATTTGGGAGCGTGACTGCTCGTAGCTAAGGCCAAAGTTTCCAATGATGAGCTGGAGGGGACACGGTGAAAAGATGGAAGAGGCAGAAAAAAGTTAGAAACTTGTCTGCTTGTCACCCATGGTGATGCTGCTTCCTGCTGGGAGGGAATGCACAAGGGAAACCTCATACACACTTTTGCTTCCCCTTAAGTAGTCCACCACTGCCACCCTTTGTTTCACCACTATTTGCCCTCAGGCTTTGCAGGGAAGGACAAGAACACCTGAAGAACTTGAGAGGTAAATTCAAGTGGTGAAGGGTTCACTGCAACCACTGTGGTTTTTCCCACAGCTTAGCCAAGGGCAACACCAGCTTTGCCTCTGCAGCAATAGGGCTCCTGCTCCTGGAGCTCCTTCTTTGTCCTGCCCCTAGAAGGGGATCCCTGGAGATCCTCATCCCCAGACAGGGTCAAAGCACCCATCACCCAGCCGCACCATGTCCGGGTCATTCCAGTGACCGGGGCCAGCTGCTGGCTGCAGCACGTCCTGGTTTGTGAAGAACCAGTCCACGATGGAAAGTACACTGTCCCAGGAGTCCTCGATGTCGTCATAGTTACGCCACAGGTTGCAGATTTCTGCCAGGATGGTGTAGTTCACCTGGCAAAGAGAACAGTGTCAGGTAGGAGAGAAAAAAGAACTGTTCTGCAAGGTGGGGGAGGCAGGGGCAGCACTGTTGAATTGTTGGGAGCTGCACTGTCCAGCAAGTGTGTGAAAGACAGAGGAATCTGGAGAAGGGCAAGGAGGGAAGGGTAAGGAGGCAAGACAGAGTCATATCCCACTATGGCTAGGCACACCCCAGCACTATAGGATGTCTGGCAAAACAACCATAAAGGCCATGGGGAAATCTGATAACCCATCAGCTACAAGAATGAGGACAGCTCAGGACTGACTCAAAAAGTAAAAGAGGAAATACGTGAGAGCAACCAATTCTCAAGAAACATGTATTAGGAAGATTATCCTATTTCAAGCACTGAAACCAGACAGGATTGTTTCAAAGAAGACTGTCAGGACCAACCCCACACCATCTGAGTAGGGTGGAGAGGATAGGCTCCAGAGCCTTCTTCCCACAAACTCCCATCACCTAGCCGTATTGGGACCCCTAAGTCCCCAGGTGCTTGGCAGGAAGGCCACATTCCCTCTGGGACCTGCAGCACTTCCTGCAGCATTTTCCATCCAGGGGTGGAAAATTAAGTGGGGTGTAACACCCTACTCCTGGTGCTCCAGCAAGAGCTCCTCCAGGGCACAGGGGACATGAGAACTTGCTAACAGATGGGAAAATCCATACCTTGGGGGGAAGACCCCCCTGATATGCTGGCCAGCTGCAGGAGTAGACAATGGGGCGGCCTGTGGCGTTCAAGGCCCTCGCCATTTCTGGGTATCCTTAGGGAGAGAAGATGACAACCAGTGAAGGGGGTGGCTGGCAGCAGCCCGTGTCCCAGTAGCAGCCTTTGTCCCAGCCCGCCCAGCAAGGGGAATACCAGGCTAGCCTAGCTTCCTTCCTTACACCAGCTCCAGGGCACACAAACTCCCGCCTCTTTTCCCAACAGTTGCAATAGGAGACACATGGGAAAAACTGGCCGGCCCAGTGTTGCTGCAGAGGGCCAGCTGCCACAACCCAAGCAGCAGGGAGAGGAATGCCAGAGGCTGGTGAAATTTTACCCTTTGCCTGCTCCTCTGCAGATGAGTAGCACCCATCCAGCTTCAGCATGTCCACACCCCACGCTGCAAAGGTCTGGGCATCCTGCTTCACATTTTCCAACATGGTGCCTGGGTAGCCCCCACAGGTGAAGATGCCCAGGTCACCATAAATGCCCAGCTTCAAGCCCTTGGCATGGACCTGCGAGGAGAACAGAGCTGCAAGGAGCAAATGAAGGGATCCAAGGTGCCTCTCAGGTACCAGAGTCCTCTTTTCCTTCCCAGCTCTCCCACCGTACTGGCATGGGGACAGAGATCCCCAGCGGCCCCCAGCAGGCACTCACATAGTCAGCCAGAGCCTTAATTCCGCTGGGAAATCTCTTGGGGTCGGGAACCAGCTGTCCGGCTGCGTCCCGCTGCTTGGCAGACCAGCAGTCATCAATGTTGATGTACTCGTAGCCCAGCTCCCTCCAGCCATCCTCTGCCAGCCGGTCTGCCATCTCAAAGAAGAGCTGCTCGCTGTGGATTGAGGAGGCATGGCAGGCTGAGAACCTGAGACCCTTGTGCCTCACCAGGTGAGGTAGGCAGAGGGATTTGGGGGTTAACTGGGGGCTCTGGAGGGCTGATCCGGGCCATAGGAGGGTCTCCAGCGCTTAAACCCTATTCGTGCTCATTGACCTCAACGAGGGGGAAGCATTTCCCCGACTGCCTGAAAAGCCTGGCCACATCCTTCAGCTCTGGGGGCTCTCCGTCTCCGCTCCGGGGCGTCCGAGCCTCCCGCCTCCCATGCACCATCCACCCCGGGGTCCCAGGGACGCAGACGGTGCCAGAGCCATCCCGGGCCTGAAGTTCGACCTGACCGAGCCACATCCCCTGACCTGATGCAGTTGCGGGGATCCGCCTGACAGTCCACGTTGCAGCGGAACCTCTCCCAGGACATCCAGCCCATGGGGGGAGTGCGCGCCAGCCCGTTCTCCAGGGCCACGGAGGGCAGCGCCAGGGCCAGGGCCAGCCCGCTCAGCACCATCGCCTCCATCGCTGCCGCCACGGCACAGAGCGGCTCCCCCGGCCCGGCCCCGCTCACATGATGCCGTCTGCATCAGCTGACCGACCGCCCACGCCTCCCGCCCGCCCGCAGCCACCGCGCCCCGCCGGTACTGCAGCCCACAGCCGTGCCACCCATTAATATCGCTCCCCCAGCTGCACCCCGTCCGTGCTGCACCCCACTGCTGCTGCACCCCGTAGCCGGTGCCCATCAGCACTGCGCCCAGCCCGTGCTGCACCCCACTGCAGCTGCACCCCACTGCAGGCACCCTGTCACCGCCGCCCCCGTGCCTGCTGCACCCCAACAGTGCCTCTGGTAGCGGGCGGTTTAGGGTCCCCCCCAGGCTGCGACCCCGCAGAGGTGTCGGGCCGAGCGAAGGGGTGCGGGAGGACGCGGCTCCGGTCCGGCTGCGGTGTCCCCGGCCCCCCCGCTCCCCCCTGGCCGCCGGCGGGGCGGTGCTGCCGGCGNGTCCCGCCGTCGCAGGGGAGACGCTGGGCAAGGGCCAGGTGGCGCCGGGGCTGGGCGGCGGCGGGGCGGGAGCGGCCGCGGGGCCACGGGGGTCGCGGGCACACGACGAACTCCCACACGGAGGGGCACAGGCGCGCACAAAGACACGCAGCCCCACTGCACAGGCGTGCGCCCGCACACAAAGACGCGGAGCCCAGCACGGCACGCGTGGGACCCCCACAGCCCCCTCGCCTCAGGGCAGGCCTGGGCCGCCCCGGCTGTCCGCAGCCTGAGTGTGCCAGGCTGGAAGCTCCCCAGGGCAGAGCACCTCCAGGGAACAGCCTTTCCTTGTGTCTGATCGGGGTCTTGGGCGTTTTTCAACTGGGCTCCGTGCCCCCATGTCCTCAGCCGTGCCCCACAAGCCCTGATGGGAGAGAGGGGCTCCGGGAGGGATTCTGGATGTTGCTCGGCAGTGAGGAGCTCCTAGTGCTCAAATCTGTCCTGGGAGTGGTGGCTGTGGTTTGTTTTCTGCATATTTCTATGTGTGGAGTTTTAGCGGCTGGAAATCCTTTTGCAATTGAACAATCCGCAACGGTTGTGCTGGCTCTGTCCTTCAAGGCTCTGTCCTCCTTGACTTGGTCGCCTGCCAAAGGGCCTCCACAAATGGAGCAGTGACAGCTTCTGCAAAACATTTCTTTTTTTCTTTTAATAAACCCAAAACAAACCCAGGAGCCAGAAAACAAACCCACAGGATCACTGGCCTGACCTGGGATGGGGCTCAGGCTTTGAAGCAAGTGCATGTTCCCCCAGTTTTGGTATCCCAGTTTCCAGTGCAGCTTGCCTGCACTGAGGACCCTGGATTTCTGAGGTGGGAGTGACACAGCTCTTAGCTCTGTCAGTCCCAAACTGTTCTGGTTTGTAACTCCTTCTTCTCCATCCTTTTCCTCCAACAAAGGATGGTGCTCATCACACTGAAGCCTCAGACACCCTCAGCTAGGGAGCAGCCTGGCCAAGGAAGACGGCGAGGGATTGCAGTCTGACCTGCACAGCTGGTACGGCACCTTGCACCCCACTGCTGGTGAACCTGCTGGAGCTGGGAGTTCTGCTGCCAGGAGGGCTGGTGGGGATGGGTGGTCCTGCATGGAGACAGGGAGTAGGGAAAGGGGACAGAAGTGTAAATTCCAGAGCCCTTGGGTCTGAAACACTCTCCTTATCCTGCCTTCTAATAGAGAGCAAAATGAGTGCCTTGCAGGCAGAGAGGCAAATTTCTTTGATGTGCTCCATTAAAAACCAGCAAAGTAGGTCACTTGTGGAATAAGAAATGAAACAGCAGTGTTGGCATTCGCAGGTAAGGCAGGTGTCTGGGTGGTGAGGCTCTGGTAGCAGCCTCCTCTTTGCAGCAGCGAGGAACCACCCTGCCCTTTATAGGGGTAGCTGCTGCGTTAGATGCTGTCCTGTATCAGTGGCTGCTGGAGTGTGGGCTGCTTTTCCCTGGCAGCAGGATCAGGCTTCTTCTGGTGGGGCCAGTGACATGCTCCTCACACCAAGACAAGCTCTTCCCCCTCTCTTCCTCCGCTCCTAGGTGGGGTGATGAAGCTGAATGAGCGGAGCGTGGCCCATTACGCCACCTGCGACTCTCCTGCCGACCACACCGGCTTTCTGCGCAAGCGGGTGGAGCGGCACCACCACCATGGCACCTCCTACCAGCGCCGCTGGTTCGTCCTCAAGGGCAACCTCCTCTTCTACTTTGAGGAGCGGGAGAGCCGGGAGCCCGTGGGGCTGGTGGTCCTGGAGGGCTGCACCGTGGAGCTGTGCGAGGCCGCCGAGGAGTTCGCCTTTGCCATCCGCTTTGATGACGCTGGTGCCAGGGCTTACGTGCTGGTGGCTGACGGGCAGGCTGCCATGGAGGCCTGGGTGAAGGCGCTCTCACGGGCCAGCTTTGACTACATGCGGCTGGTGGTAAGGGAGCTGGAGAAGCAGCTGGAGGAGGCCTGCAAGAGCTTGGCTGCTTGCCGTAAGTCTCCACGGAGGTCCTCCTCCTCCTCCTCCTCCTCTGGCAGGAAGAGGCATCTCTCCAACCCTGCTTTGCAGCCTCTCCAGGAGAAGCCCACCACCCTGGAGAATGGCTACTCCACGTGGAGTAGTGGCGGTTGTGTCACCGGTGGAGCCACCTGCACTGACCACGATGGGGGGCAAACGAAGCCCCCGCCCCTGCCTCCACGCCGGCGCTCGGCCGCCAGCAGTGCCACAGGATCCCCAGCAGCTGGCCTCTCACCAGCCATGCTGGAGAGCCCAGTGCCACCAGAAACCGTCTGCTTCTCCAAGTTGCACAACTGGTACGGGCAGGAGATCGCAGTGCTGAGACGGGAGTGGCAGGAGAGGCAGAAGAGGGGACACCCGTGACTGGGGCACAGGACACAAGTCACTGGCCAGCTGATGCCCGGCAGCCTGTCCTGCATGCAGGAAGAGTGAAGTGAGGGACGCTGCTTGCCCCCTGTCTTCATGAGTGGCTGAGTGTGTGATGTGTATATGCTTCACTTAGGAGGGACTCAAGTCTCCTCTGAACCTCACATTTAATTTCCATGAGGCTTTAAACAGCCAGAGAGTGTGTAACACCAGGAGAGCCACCTTTATTAAACTCTCTCTGCTGGAAATAGGAGCTGCCCAAATCAGCACATACACAATGAACCTCAGCCAACAGGCTTGGCCACTTGCTGTCCTGACATGGTGGATGTTCTGGGTGTTTCATCCCCTACCTCTCCTTCACCACTTTTTTTTTTGTTTTGTTTTGTTTCTCAGTGTGGAAGTTGCTTTTGGTCAGTGCTTATTACTGTCTATGGTCTTGTGCCAAAGTCCTTCTGCCTTTTTTCTTTTGCAGCAGATAAGGCTGGGCTCTTATGAAGTGCCTCTGACAGGCCACTGGCCCCGGCACGTGCCTCCAGCCTTGTCCCTCTCTCACTACAGGACATGTGAGCCACTGCAGCTGTTGCTGGCCAGCAGCTGGGGCTTTTGCATAGTTTTTTACTTTCATTTGCTCTAACCCTTCTTTCAGCTAAATCCTTCAGGATGTAGATATCATGGTCTTGCAACTGTCCCCTTGTGTGCTCATAGTCAGCAGCAAGCCTTACGGTGCAGCAAGCTCATAGTGAGCTTGGCCTGAAGGCACAGCAAGGACACTAGGAGTTCCCCAGGGCTGATCTGGACTCTGTCAAGTGGTAACCAAGCCTGGAAATATCTCTGCTCAAGGTTTCTCTGTTCCTAAACAGGAATGCTAAAGCCTCTTTGCCTAGGCAGGAGCAAATTTCTCAGCCTTTGCTTAGACCACAGCCCCTGCAAAGTGCCTTACAGGGCTCAGTCAGCTCAGCGGGCTGCTTGCCCAAGAGGGTGTCCAGAGCCACACTCCTGCAGGGCCTCTCTCAGTGTTATGGCTCTGCCCAGCTCCTGGCAGTGCTGTGCAGTTGGAGGAGAGGCTTTGAAGGCTGGGGAGGGAGAGAGGCCTGGTCTCAGGAGGAGAAGTGAAGGTGTGGGAGTGAGTTATGGGTGCTGGCAGTGTCCGGGCTCGCCTCTCCAGCATCAAGGCCATATTGCTGCCTTCTACCAAGCCTGCAGCTGGCCTGCCAGCTCTTCCCTCTGATTTCCTGTCAGCATTGCTGGGCTGATCTCTGCAGCACATCCCATCCTCCCAGCGGGCTGCGAGGGCTGCAGGGAGGGCACGCCTGTCCCCTCACTATGGAAACAGACTTGTCCATCAATAGGTCAGAAACCTTGGCCACGAGGCACACGGTACAAGTAGGTGAGTGCCAAGTCCAGGGACTAGAACACCCTTGGGATGGGGCTTAAAAATCTCCCTTATCTAGTTGCATGCTTCCCATCTAAAAACGTTAAACCTGTTTTTATTGTTCTTTTTTTTAAAGAGCTTTGCTAGCAAAGCAAAAGCCCATTTCAGATCATGACTGGCTAGAACCTTTCTGGACTTAAACACACTCAGCTTCCTACTTTGCAATAGCCTGTAGAGATAGCCAATGCAGAAATCAAATTAATTCTATTAATTCTTGGTGCCTTTTAAAATACGTCTCTGGTAGTTTTGGATGATGAGCTTCCAGCCTCCTGCCTAATTATGGCTCAATGGTATATTAGAGGAAATCAGATCTTAAATTAGATCTCACAAATGACTTTGGGCAGTGAGAATGTAACCTTCACTTGTGAGTAACACAATCCAGTCCTCTCCAGTTTGTGGTTGTATTACTTCACAGTAAGGGCCTTCAAGTTTGGGAGGATTATTTTTGTTTTGCTTTTGTGAAAACAGTTCAGAAAAATTGGGAGCAGGTGGCCATGGGGCAAGGCCCTGGCTTCATCAGCAGCTTAGCTGGTTGGACATAGGGGCCATTTCTGCCTCCCTACTCTGCTGCTCAAAGAGTTCAGTACTGCAGCATTCCTGGCTGCAAATGTGTCCCTTTTCCCATGCCAGGACAGCAGCATCAGGGGATTGCACTACCTGGTGCCTCCTTGCTCTGAGCATGGGCAGTTTGGGACCAAGGTCAAATTTGTCAAGCATTTTCCCGTGGTTATTTTTTTTATGTAATACAGAGAGAATATTCCCGATGTCTCAGATTAACATAAGGCAGATTGACAGTAAAGACTCAACTTCCAAAGCAAATCAAAATGTAGTGGCAGTCCCTACATGAGACCCAAGAATTGGGAGTGACTTGAAAGGGAAGATAAATTGACAAAGCCAGTTCTGTCAGAACTGAAACTGAGACAGTATTATTCAGTTAAGGGCAGTTTCACTTTTAAGAAGCTTAGTATGTTTTAATAAGCCAGGATTGTGCTCGTAACACTACTAAAGAGCTTATATTTAATGCTTTAATCTGTCCCATTCAAACAGCACAATTTCCACGCTACCTACCTTTGCATTAGCCCATATCCCAACTAAATCCCAAATCCTGCAAACGAGGCACTGCGCTCTGCTTTCCATCTGATCACATTTGGAGCCATTTTGTGTTTTATCCTGCAGTGCTGACAAGAAAATAGTTAAATCCTGATCCACATTTATGCTCACCCCGGCCATCCATGCCTGGGCCTTTGCTGTGTCTCCAGAGCACTGCGTGACTTTGGATGCACTTGATCAGGGTTTCCTCACCATCCCACTGCTGTAACAGGGCTGGCCCTTTTCTCAGTGAAAAGGGCCATACTTGGAGCCATGCCCAAATTTGTATGGGAGTACGTGTTTTTTAATGACCACTGCCACTTGCTTCATTAGGCAGGAAGCACCTGAGTGCTGCACTGCCCCCTCGGAGATGGAGGCTATGGAGCCAGCCCAGCTGAATTGGTTGTGCTGGCAGTGCCTTTGAAGCAGCCCCAGGCAGGAGGTTGGGATTTCAGCTTCCTGGGCTTGAACATTCAGCTAGCTAATGGAGCAGCCTGTCTGTGTTTCTGCAGGCAGAGATTGTTACAGGAAAGGCAGCGAGTTTTCACTGCACAGTGTCCCTGGCAGCAAAATAAGGCTGATTGCCACCCAGGGTTTTTCTCCAGTCGTGCAGGTTCGGACTGCTTCACCTCCTGCCTCCACTTCCCCTTTTTATTTTTTTTTTAAATAGAGAATGTCTATCTAAACAGGTTCCTAGGCAAAGGGGGAGCTCAGCACTGAAGTTGAATGGGTACTTTTTTTAAAGTACTGAAGTAAGATCTTTTTTAAACTCTTTTCTAAGAGTTTTCTTTAGTGCGCAAGCGATGAGAGGAAGGTGCTAAAATTTAAAAGAAATTGAAAAAAAATTTAAAAGAAATTGAAAGAGGAGGGGCAATTCTGACATGGCTTTTGTGAGCTGTGTCAGGAAGGGCTCGCAATCCTGCTAAAATAGTTTATTAAATCCTAACACTTTTCTGAGGCTGGCATTTCAGGTTTGAGCCCATGATACATAATTTCTGCACATCTTCTTCTTTTTTTTTTTTTTTTT
>VZRH01003993.1:809808-825697 GCA_013397555.1 Urocynchramus pylzowi
TTTTTTTTTGTAAAACTGTGCTGCTTTCCACTGAGTCCAGGTGAAGAGTAACCTGAAGGTTTTACTCTTAGCCATGTGGTGGACAATCATGACCAAGGTCAGACATTTTGTGTTACAGTAGCTACTGCACTAACAGTGCCTGGGGGAGCTACCCCTCAATGTTACCTCTCTCGGCTGCCTTTGCAGAGAAGCTGAAAAAAAAGCCCCACGGAGATGCACGGGGGCATCTTTCACCAGCAGCACCAAACTTGTGTTCTCTCTCCCACAACTACCAGCGACTCCTGCCTTTCCAAGTGCTTCTGTTTTAGGTAGGGCGTGTTCCCTTTTTTAGGAGATGGTTTTGCATGCGCCTCTGTTTTACACGCGGAACTTGTATTGTACATTGCATTACGTTGTTTAGAGTTTGTTTTACACGCGGAACTTGGATTACGCATCCCATTACATTGTTTAGTTTGTATTTTACGCCGCCAAGCCGAATAAACCGGTTTGATTTGTAGCCCGTGCGCTGTTAATGGAGCCGTGAAGCCCCCGGGCGTGTCTGCAGGGCCTGGCCGTTGCGGCCCGGCCGCTGTTCCGCCTCCCGGCAGGCGGCGGGACACACCCCGGGCCGCTCTCCCCCCGTCCCCCGGGGCACCGACAACCGCCCCCCGCCCCGGGGGGGCGCGGCCTNAGCCGGGCCGGGCCCCGGCCGTGCCGCTGGTGCCCTCCCGGGGCGCCACCGTCACCCGCAGCGGCGCCATTTTGCCCAAGCCGGTTAAGGTTAGTGAGGGGCGAGCGGGCGGGGGCGGCAGCAACGGGCGGCAGCGGTGGCCAATCGGTGATAGCGCAGCTGCTGTGGGCGGGGCGGCGGGAGTGAGTGACAGTGCCTGGGACCAATGAGCGGGGGGCTGCGGGCGGGGATGCGGAAGCGCTCGGGAGCGGCCCCCGAGCGTGCGGGGCTTGCCGGGCCCGTGTCCCCCGCGGCCCCCGAGCGGGGCAGCTGGGCTGCATAGCGGGGAGATTAGCACCCGCCCTTGGTCACCGGCCACCGCCTCCCCCTCCCTCAGCCACCGGTGTTCCCTGCCCCTCTCGCTGCTGCGGGAGTGTTTGTAACGCTGTAATGCACAATAAACGCGGTGCGGTGACCGGGGCTTGGCGCGAGGGACGCGGATCGTTCTGCGCGCCGCTTCCCGGGCCCTCCGCGCGCCTGTGGAGCCGGGCGTGCCCGGTTCAGCCAAAGTGCGACTTGCTTGCATGTAAAGATCCGCTTTTTACAATGGACTCCTTGCAGACGCCCTTCGGCCTCCTCAGAGTGTTCAGCGTCGTGATCCCTTTCCTGTATGTCGGTACTCAGATCAGTAAGAACTTTGCAGCCTTGCTTGAAGAACATGATATCTTTGTCCCAGAGGATGACGATGACGATGATTAAAGGGTATGTCATTAACTACACCAGCAATGTAATTATCTGTGCTTCCCGTTTGGCATGGGGCAAGGAGGAGAATTTCAGACAAGGAAATATAGCCAGCAACAGCTTAAAAGATATACTTGGAGTTAAACACATGGACACGGATATGCCTTTGGCTATGAACTTTTTTGTTTCATACCAGAGTAGGCCAGACTGGTATCTGCAATCTCCACGCCATGCATTTCTTAGAGACTGGAAAAAGTGATGGTGTTTTAGATCTTACCACCCTAATCAGAAATAAAATGTAGTCAGTGAGGGTCTGTACTGCAGACAACAGAGAGACTTCAGTGTTCCTACATCACACATCCAAAGAAGGACAACAGAGCTGCTCAAAACAGGCTCTGAGGCACACCTGTTAGGAGGAGTGGCTGAGGGAGCTGGGCTGTTTAGCCTGGTGAAAAGAAGGCTCAGGGGAGAGCTTATCACTCTCTACAACTAACTGAAAGGAGGCTGCAGCCAGGTAGGGTTCAGTCTCTTTTCCCAAGTAACAAGCAATAGGACAAGAGGAAATAGCCTCAGGTTGTGCTATGGGAGGTTTAGATTGGTGTTAGGAAACATTTCTTCAGGCAAAGGGTTGTCCAGCATTGGAGCAGGCTGCCCAGGGAAGTGGTGGAGTCACACACCCTGGAGGTATTTATTTAGAGAGGTGTAGATGAGGCACTGAAGGACATGGTTTAGCAGTGGACTTGGCAGTACTGGGTTAACAATTGGGACTCAATGAACTTAAAGGTCTTTACCAACCTAAACGATTCCATGATTTTGTTCTACTTGTTTACCTGTTTAAAAGTCTTCTCCTAACTCACAGAATGACTCTTTTAAAACAGACTCAGGTATTGTCTGAAATTCTGATATAGGTGAACAATTTAAGAGCATTCTGGAACCCATCAGAACCAACTGTCTGGTGGGTGTTACAACACTGATCTCTGGAGTAGTTGAACCATTCAGACTCATTGCACAAAGGAAGAATGGAAATAATTCACCTTTATCTGCACTGTGCTACACTTTCTACATTTTTTCTATTATTCTGTTTAGCTTGCTCTTGTGTAAAGATTTGAGTTTGGGTGTATTTGATTTTTTATAGAGCAAAGAAACTGTTTTAGAGAAGTTGTTGTAAATAATGTTGATTTATAGTCAGTTTGGTGGATGTATTCCAGTTGATAAGGGGTTTTCCAGCATGCACTGTGCAGCTAAAAGCTAAGATTTAAAAGATTGCAGAGACTGCTCTGGCCTGTTGGAAACTCCCTTTATGTAAAGCCCATCCTGTGTAGTTTTGGGAGGAGGATGCAGACTGCAGCTCAGTAGTGTATCTGTAACACTTGTTCTTCTATTTGCAGCACTGGAACAGAAGAACTGAAGGGAGAAAGCCATTGACAAAACAATGGTTCCAACATCTGTCACCTGTGTTTTGTCCTTCCTAAAGGGGACAGGGGGCTTTGCATCCCCTTTTGCCAGTGAGTGTCCTGCACATCTCTGTATGCTGGAAATCTGTAGATCAGGGTTGAAGGAAGTGCTTGATAGGCTCTGCATCCTTGCACACACATGCTCACCTCATCAAAGACTGCTTGGGATGCCTTTAATTAGCAACACGGGAAACAATTAAAGATCAAGAGATTGACATGTGCAGCTTTGGTCCTGTGTTTTTATACATTATTTGCCTATGTCCAGCATTTCTGTCTTCACCTTTCTATCTCTGGATGTCCGTTCCAGTAGGGAGGCTCTCCTCATGCTTATTTTCACTTTTGAGTCCTTTCAGTAACTCAGTACTGATCTACAGGACATGTGGAATCCTGGGGGAAGCAGCAGCTCCTCAACACAGCCCTGTTAAAGAAAGGGGTGCACATTGACAATGGCACTGTTCAACAGCCTAGCAGCTGTATCTGATGGGGACTGTGTCATTAACTTCACCTCACCGAAGATGAAAGACAGTGTTCTCATCACAGGGCTAAAACTCTGAGTGGCTTTGGTAAAAGGTTGAGATCACAAGTTGCAAATTAACTTGCTCATGTGTTTTATAGCATTTAATCTCTGAATGCTGGCTCCAAGTATCCAATATTTTCTAGGTAGTTCAGTACTTCCTTCTGAAAGAGCCCTAATGTATTTGTTTTCTTCATTGTATGAACTTCAACTCCTTTTTTCATAAAAGTGTTTGCTATTGCACTTAAATCCTTGTCTCATAGACCTTTAAAAGGTCTTATTTGCTGTTATGGCACAGGAAGAGTATCTTTAGTCACAGCAGACCAGCTGTTCTCTCAAAATGAAGCCTTGAGAGGTTGGTCAGTTATTTATTTTCCTTCAGCCAGCATTGCCCCAGTGTCTCATGGTTACTGGTCACTAGATCTGGCCTCTTGACTGCCCACTTCTTCCTTCCTTATTGGTGTTGCTGTTGAATTGGGAGCAGTGTATAGTTCCAAAACCACAATTGTTCCCTTATTCTTTGGCACAGCTTTTAATGTTTGCTCAGTAACTCTCCAGCATGGCTACTGAGAGCAAAGGGAGCCTGTAATCTGAGTAACCCCAAGAGCTGCAGCTGAAGGCAGCTGTCAGGTTCTTGAGTCACTTGGTATCAGTTGCCCCCTCCCTTCTTGCCCAGAGCCACCTCAGAAGTGGTTGTTCCAGTTTATCTGCTCTTGGGAGCCAAACATGTACCTTCTTCTGTTTTATATGCTGCCAAAATCCTTTTCACTGCTTTGTCCCACAGTCCCTCCTGGCCCCCTCCTGACTTTGTCAACCCTGTCCTTAAAAACATGCTAACCCTGGAGCCCCAAGGTACCTATGTACACATCCCTCAGGAGTGCTGTGCTTCAGTCCTCATGGGGAAGAAAACCCCAGTACTTACAGGATAAAAAGGTGTTTATTTAGGCTGGAAAAAAAGAATTTTGAGTGTACTACAAACATCCAGTGTTGATCACATCTGGAAGGGCTCCAGCACCCAGTTACTTGCTGAAAACCTGTTCTCTGCTGAGAGAATAAATTCTCCTTATCCCTCTCAAAAGATAACTAGCAATTCCTGATTCAGTGGATGAGGTGATGGTGGGACACCATCTCCTGCTAGGCTTCAGAAGCTCTTACAGAGCCTTCCTATTCTAGAAAACAGTACAAACCCCCTTTTTCCAGGTAATTTCATTTTACAGCAGAGAAATGGACTCTGCTCATGTTTTAATGCACAAGGATTTATTTGCCTACTGGATTTTATATATTCTCTGTGAGAAACTAAAAAGACTGATGTCCAATAAAAAACACAAAGTCAAGAAAGTCATAGCATGAAAGTGCAAGACACTGCATGAATACACATATCCCTCAAGCACAAGAACATTTCTGTGAGTAGTGGCTTTTCTGAAGGCCTGCCCTTTTCCTCACAGAGCTAACATCTACAGATGGGGCTGCAGGCTAAGCACAAAGACCCACAGCCAGGTTGTGTTGTGGTTATTCAGCAGACACCCCAGGGCAAGTGATGGGATAAATACCATCCACTGAAAATACACACTGGCAAAACTAGGAAATTACAGCTCTTCAAACAGATCATAATCACTTGCACATGCTCTGGATGCACCTAGTCTTTAGGCTCCTAAGATGCTAGAGAATCTCTTTATATGGATTTTTTAAATATTGTCTAGAACTTTATTTGTAATATAAGGCAGGAAGACACAGAGTCAGTTTCTCAGGGATTGTGGCCCGCGTAGAATTTGGACAGAAAGTCTTTAGGCTGCGGGGTTTCTGTCTCGTGGAAATACCTCATGACGTGAGTCCTCTGCTTCCAGACATGAATGGTTTCTTGAAGCTCCATTTTCCCCTGCACACACACAAAAGAATTTTGTTGGCAGTTAGAGCCCAAATCTAACCACACAGTACTGTGAAAGTTATTTGAATGAACTTAAAAACACCTACGAAAATAACAGCAACAGTTCTGTGCTCCTCCAGCCTGCATGCATCACCTGCACTATGACACAAATACACTGCTCCTGCCTTGGGACTTAGGTGGATTTCTCTGCAGCACAGCTTCCCAGCCCTGTCAAACAGGCAAGAGACTCCATCCCCTTCTTAAAACCTGCTTTGTTTTTCTCCTGACCCACACCTCCCATAAAGTTCTACGCAACATTCCTAACTTTCGAGCACTTCTACTGAATTTGGGTGAACAGCAACCCTTTAGCTGCAAAATTAACTGCTGCCAAGTGCTTTGCACCAGTATCACTGCCACTGAGATGTGCAACTTCTTCACTATTTCATTCTGTTGTACTGGTTTTATAGGATGGTAGCACAGAGCAAAATGAGACTGCCTGGAATTGTCACCAGCCATACTATCTAGGATTCTGTTTCCAGATTTTTTCATCATGTAAAGACAGAGTAATTGTCTTGAAATGCAATAAACAAAACAGGTGAGCACGACAGTCCTTGTTTGGAAGCTTTCTAATGCACTAGAACTGCAGAGGTCAGTTACTGTTGCTCAGACACATTTTGAAGCCTGTGGTGCTGATTATTGCTTTGAAGCAGCCAGGTCTCTCAGGCCTGCAACACCACCAGATGCGTTACAGAGCTGGAGTGTTCTGCCACCCAAAACCAGCTTCTCACCAAGTACTGACACTGTAATATATGTTTCAGAATCAGTGAAGAAAATAATTTTCCAATCCTACGAAGTACTGCAGTGGGTAGAAAGTTCATTTTTAATAGTAAACTAGTGAGCAGCACCTATTTTCCCTTTGATTGCTGTTGTTAAAAAAAAGACAAGCAAGCAAGAAAAATAAGGAACAAACTTAGTATTTTAATTGTCACTTTGCTTGACATACACTTGCTGAATTCTAAAGCCACCTGATCCCTTATCAACAGGTTTGCTGACACAGATATACCAATCCAACTGCAGGAGACAACCACTCCATAGACAGGTGGTACAAAGTTGTCCCTCTCCTCCATCACACTCACCCCCAATCATCCACATTCTCTGCAGCTTCAACAAATCAGAAGTAACTGTGTGTACCTTAATAACCAGCATGTCTATCACGCGTGGATCCGTAACGTGGGCATTCTTCATGAACATCTCCCGCACCTTGTTCCGCCCCTGTTTCACCGTGATGTCCAGCTGGTACAGGTGCACTAAGGGAAACACAACACCTACTGCGGTCATCCACGTCGCTCTGCACTTGTTCCACCGGCACCGTGCAACTCAACCCTAAAAATCGCTACGCTGTCACTCGTTCGGCTTCGCCAATGTCATGAAGGCCGTTCCGACCTTGAGCCCGCGCGGCAGGCCCCGCGTCCCTCACCCACCCGTGTTGGGCACCTCGCGGTACCAGGCCCGGTACAGCTCCCTGACGCGCCGCTTCGCCTCGCCCAGGTCCCGGCTGAAGATCGGCTTCACGGCGGCCGACACCACTCCCTTGCCCGCCACCGCCATCTTGCCGCCGCCGCCGCCACCTTCCCCGCCGCCCGCGGGAACGCGCAGGGCACGGCAGCGTCCCCTATTGGCCGGCTGAGCTGCCACTCTGGCCTTCCGGCCCGGTCGCCTCCCATCCGATTGGTCGGAAGAAACGCCGATCACCCAATCACCCCTGCCGCAAGGGGCGGAGCAGCTGGGGCGGGCGGACACCGGGCCCCGCCTGGGAGGCGCTGGGTGCGCACCGCCCCTCAGAGCCCGCTGCGCCCTCAGGGCACGGCTGGGGCTGACCCTCGGGGCGAGCCTTTCCTCCCTGTGTGCCCCCGAACGCCGCCATCGGCGGCTGCTCGGTCGGGCAACTGGACTTTCTCTCAGTACACTCTTGCAGCTAGAAAAGACACTCCCTGCTTTAGCTATACACACGTTTTTATCCAAATACGCGAGGCCTGGACCTCTCCAAAGTTAAGTTCTCTTTAAACACACTGGGGTATGTGCTGGCCCCTGTAAATCCGAACACACGCAGCTCGGTGTCGTTGAACAGGGCAGAAAAGTAACACTGAAATGATCTTGAAAGACGCAGGTGCTGGGTGTGAGGAGAGAAATCTCAGGTGAGTATCTGAGGCAGAAGCACAGCAGGACTGAGGCAACCACCAAGAGGAGAGGCAAGAAAGATTTCACATCACTTTTATTCTTTCAAGTTATTTTGTAGATGAAAAGCATAAATGTGCAGTTCCTGCTGAAGTTCAAATCTTAATTATGTTAGTAAGTATTTGCATCATTCAATAGCTTCCATAGCTTCCAAAATTACCATTACACAAAATTACTACTGCACATGTGCAATCGATTTCAGATTTTTTTTTTCTTTTTTAGTGATGGTTATACATAAGAACTCCTTTGTGTTATTGTCGCTTTAGACATGGTAAGGGAGCTACTGCTAATTTAAACATCAACATATCTTTGCATCTTGTAAACAATTTGTCAGGAATATTGCAGGAAGGAAGAGAAAGTTAGCTCTGAAATTTATGGCCATACAGTTTCAAACACTGTAATTCCATCCCTTGGTGAGTTCCAAACCTGCCCAAGAGCTGACTTTATGTAATGTCAAAAAAAAAAAAAAAAAGTTAATTGGAGGAGATAGTAAATCTAAACACCAGGATTTCTATTTAAATGTATTTCTCGAAATTTCTGTATTTCACAAATGACCTTCTTCAGTGGCTGAAACACCATATGGATTATTTATGTACTCCTTGGTATTTACTCCTACCAGGAGGCATAGTGTGACATAAGGGTTGTCAGGATTAAAACTTACTTTCTTTGAGGCATAAATGAAGACAATGCAATATTTGTTCAACATACAGAAGTGTGTAATAAACAGGAAGGAATGAAGGGGACATGTATGTCTTGGATGGTAAGATTTTACCAGAAGCCCTACTCTGAAACTGCATTTTACTGTCACCTTGTTGTTGAAGCTGAAGCTCTCTTGTTTGATTCAAGAACCACAACTAGAATTAAGCTCAACAAGATATTGGCCTAGATATTTACTTTACACAGATGTGGCCTTCTGCACAGACTTGAGATTGAACCTGGCATGATCCTGCCTCGACCTGCAACGTTCCTGACAGAGCTTGGGGGGTGATGGTCTGTGAGTGAAAGGCGAGCGGTGTGCGCCTATCTTGGGAGAGCTCGCAGCAGGTATGGGTGTGGAGAGTTCGTGAGTGCAAAGTGACCGTCCTCCCGTGGCCTGGGCTGGTCCTCAGGCAGCACGAAAGTGAATTTCTGTAGGAGGGTGGTAAAGAAGAGAAAGAGCTCCATCCTGGCCAGCTGTTCTCCCGGACAGGCACGACGACCTGCAAGAGAGGGAAGCGGAAATGCCCGTCAAAGAGGGCAATGATCGATGCTGGAATTGCCCCGGGGGAGCAGATCACCCTCCAGCTGTGCTTCTGACTTGCAGCTGGATCCTCCCCTCAGATTTACCTGCTGAGAAGGGCAGGAAGGCCTCTGGTTTCACAAACTGCCCCTTTGCATCCAGGAAGTGTTCTGGGTAAAACTCGTTTGGTTTCTCCCAGACTGTCTCATCCTTCAGCACGGAAGACAAGTTGGTGATGATTGTTGTCCCCTGCAGAAGAGGTAACAACGTAAGTGAGAACAGCAGCATTATCTTGGCACAAGGAAACAGTGCTGGTCCCTCTTTAGTCCCTGTCTGCCAACTAATAGCACCCATTTCCACTTCTGCATCTTATTTGAAGCAGAGGTAAAGCAGGGCCCTTTTCCAAAGCCATTTGGTGCCTGCCCTACACTCTGAAGCACCTGAACTTTTGCGATTTGTAGCCTTACAAAGGCTGTTGCATACAAATGCCAATTTCACAGTTACACCGTGGAACCAGCCTCTGCTTCTCAGATCCTCCTGGACTTGTTTTATAGCTGCAGAGAAAAAGCTGACTGACAGACTTCAAAGCCCAATTTCTGCAGGGACCATGGAAAATCGCAAAGCTTTCCTGTTTCACACGTCAAGGCTCTAAATCAGAGGAGATACCACATGACTACAAAAAAATTACAAAAATATCCCGGGCTTGAATTCTGCCACTGCTGCCAGGGCAGCTGCTTGTCACAGAGGAACTGGTCTGAATGCCAATGGCATTTGAGTAGCTTCAGAGGCTAGGATTTAACTACTACCATGTCAGGAAAGCCAGTAAGCTGGTGTTCAGTGCCTCCAGAGAGCCTGTTAGGCTTCTTTTGACAGGCAGTGAATATCACAGCTCATTGAGAGGAAAGGAAACCTTTGCACTGAGCTGCCACTGCAGTTGCGTTCCCATACAACATGTGTAAGCCTAGAACACAGATATGACCATCTGCCTGAATTTAGCATTTCAAAATGTCCTATTTTAGTGCTCAGCAGTGACTGTAATTAGGGCTGGAAGTGCAACGCTGCAGGGTTGGACGGGATCATCCCCACCCCATGCCTGGCAGCTGCACAAGGAGAGGCTGCTGTATATTTTATCTGGTCACAGTCACCTTGGGAATAAAGAAGCCTTGCAACTCGGTGTCCCGATATGTCATGTGAGGGAGCGCAACAGGGACAATGTCCCCACAGCGCTGCACTTCATGGATCACAGCATTAGTGTAAGGCAGGCTTGCTTGGTCCGCCATGGTGGGGGGTCTGTCTCTGCCAATCACTCTATCAATCTCTGCCTGGACCTTACCTGAAAGCAGAAGAGATAAAGAATGAGAGGACCCTTACAGAACCAGAAACAGCTGGTACAAGCTGAAGGAAGACTGGCTGCATGAGAATGTAGGCACTGTGTGAGAACAGGACAAGCAGTTAGAGACAGAAACAGAAACCAGACAGGAGGGCATTTTTCAGTTCACCGGTGACTCTGTGTAATTGTTCTTTGCTCACAGCATCGTTAATAAAGGCCTTGACACTTGATATGCTACCTTACCCCTCCTCTATGCAGCTTGAAGGGTACCTGGTCAAGCAGCATTAGAGAATTTAACCAATCAGCATCTATTCCAAATACTGGAAGAGGGTAAATTGACCATGGCCAGTGCCCAGGTGAAGCCCTCAAAATGAAGGCGAGAGCAAACCTGCCCTTTGAACTCCAGTCTTTTTATCATGGCTACCCCCTGCCAGAACAGCTGTTTGGGAAGTGTTTCTCCTGTGCTTCTGCTAGACCAGAAATCACCAAAGCTGTTCCTCATTGTGAAATCCTTGCGGAAAAATGAGTCTTGAAGAGAAGAGGCTACACTTCTGTAAGTAAGTTTCTGACTTACTCTGTATTTCTGGGTGGAGAAGCATATACAGCAATGCCCACCGGAGAGAGGTGGAGGTGGTCTCAGAACCAGCTGTAAACAAGTCCAGGGTCACCAGACGAAGGTTGTTATAGTGGAAACCGTTCTCTTCAGCTGCCTTACCCTGTGGAGAGCAAAACAGTGGGTGATTGGAGCTGGGGTGTTTGCTGGGCAAGAAGACCACTGCCCAGAGAAGTGCTGAGAAGCACTAGATCCATTTTTTAGCTTGTGTTCCTCTTTCTTATTGGGAAAGTAGAGCACAGCACAAACAACAGTCTGAGCATGCCTGATGTTCTGTGTAACCCTGTTACCTCTTGTTTTTGAAGGTACTCGACCACCTCCAATATACTCAGAGAAGAATGCTACTCCTGCCTTCAGGACAGAAGTAAACACCTTGTGCTTTCAGCTCAAACAGAGAGCAGGCCCTTGCCACTCACTGTTACATCTTCCCCCCGAGGAGGTGGAACACAGTTATGCAGGTATGATCAGATGATAAAAGCCACAGAGTAGAGAGGAGGCTGCATTGATGTGGCAAATGCAAAATTAGCATTATTTTAAGGGGGTTATCTCTAGCTATGCATTACAGATTCTTGCTGCTCCTGCCCTGGGATTTTCTTACAATTGAAAAATAAAAAAAAAAAAAAGGATCAAGACTATCAGGTTAAAGGATTATTGCTTCCTACTAAATCTGCAACACCACTTTCAGCAAAACTGGTCTCTCATCCAAATGCTAATTGAGCTCAAATTTGTTAGCATATGAGATATGACAAGCTCTCTGCATGAGTTCATCTACTTGTCTTTTCTAATCCTCTTTATACTTCCCTTTCCTAGGGACTAGCTTCTGTTAAGTTATTCTGTGTATTTAGATGCTGTTGTAATATGGATAGCTGTGGGATAGCAATTAATAATGCATTTAAGACTCAACTGTTATTCCAATAAAAGATCTCAGACAAGGGAGTTTGGGACAGACTTGACCAAAGTTAACTCAGGAGAGGGATTTATCAGACTGGCTATCAGCTGATGTTAGTGAACAGAAGAGAGATGTGACAAGAGGCAGCACCCACCCCCAGGCTGTACTGCTCAGTGCAGAGTAACGTGGGTCGTGGCTCACGTTGCTCTGCCCATGGGCTGGAGGTGCCTGACCCCCACAGCATGGCAGGGTTTGTTATGCAGAGCAGCAGTTCAGCAGCAGTTCAGCCTGAGGACTTGGATGGAGGAAGTGATTTGCAAGCAGAATTTGCTAATATTGCTCATTTGGCACTTGAAATTTAGTGAATCCATGTGCAGAAACATATGGCAGATGGATGGGCTGACCCAAATATCTTTGATTTTATACTGACTTTGTGCCTGACTAAATTCAAGGAAAGACTCCTTTTCATTTCAGTGAAGTACAGATTTAGGCCTTTCTCTGATATCTAGCAAACTAGTTCTTAGCAAGCAATTAAAAATATATATATCCCAAAGGAGACACTAATTTCAAATCATATCTTGGTTTGAAGGCAGGCTATGGACGGAGCAATGACTCCAAAAAGTCAATCTGTTGCTCCAGTTTTGTGACTGATTCTGAGGCATCAGTCATTGAGGCACTGACATTACACAGAATCTCGCATGCTGACTTGTTCCTGGTGCAAACTGAGGACATTTAGTGAAACCTCAATCATTGCCTTTTAAAAGCTTTCAAATTTTTGTAGGCTGGAAAGAAGGAAGATCCTTGATTCTGAAGAAAATGTGAAGGCAGAAAATGGAAACAAGAACATCAGCAGATAATATGGTGTCTTAAGACAATAAAAGGGGTTACGGCATGAAGAATACCTTTCTTCTCAAGATACAACGTGGAATGAAAAATTAGGAAATTAGTTGGTAAGAGGTTTTGTGCAGCTCTAGGAGTAAAGTCAGCTTCACAAGCTTGAACAGGCAAAGAAACTACTTCTGACCCCAGAGGGTCTGCTAGTGTCACCCTACCTTCTCCATTTCCTTTAAAAACACATCCGTGATATCTCGGGTGTAAGCAGGGTCCCAGGTCTTCCTGTGCTTATCTATGGCCACATCTATGAAGTCCATTAACTCCTTTTGTGCTCGAAAGACTTTCTGTGGCACTCCAGGGATCCGCACCAAAATGGGCACCACGTTAAGAAGCTGGGGTGTGAGAAACGGAGAGAGTGAGAGAGAAAGAGAGAGAAGATGTTACATGATGCCAGAAAAAGCAAAATTGTGAAAACACAAATCTCTCAAGGAATAGAGGGCAGCTTCTTACAGCTTGCTGTTTACCTGAGGCAGGAATCCAGTTTCTTCATCCAAGGAATTTTGAAATAACTGTGACAGCCTCTTGAATGTCTCATCACCATAGTCAAAACGGTCTCCAAAGACAATGTGGCAGATCATGTTGCAGACAGCATTATTTATGAGAACATGTATATCAAAAGATTTACCTGAAAGTGGAAATGGAGACCAAGCCATGAAGCTCAGCAACACCAAACTGCTGGACCTCATCTGTCAGCAATGAGAATACACAAATCCCACCTTGATGACACCAGGAGAAAAAGCCCCCAAACCACTCAAAACATCACACTAGGAAATGAAGATCAGCTCATTCTTACTACTATTTGGTCGATCTATGTTTAAAGAAGAAAACTCCCAAGTAAAACTGAGCTGCAGGGCTGTTCTGTGACTTGACAGGTAATACTTTGTTCTGTGTCTGGATGACAGGCTGTGAACTCTCAGCTGCACTTTTATTGCATGTGATAGTATCAGTATGTTCCACTAAACTCCATAAAGTTAGAGTAACTGAGCTCTGGGAATAATTCTATTTTACCTCTCTATTTCTAATTTCCTCTTTGTTTACGGTTTCAAACGGATGAGTGTTACGGTAGCCCCACTGCGTAAAGCAGCAGATGCTCCAAGGAGGGCACACAGACTAGAAACACTGCATTTGCAAGGGAAGAGAGCACTGCATGCAAACAGGAGTGGCTGTAGCATTACTTCTCTCTGCATCACTGTAATGCCTTTTTCTGTCATTTCCCCATCCTTGTGGATGTCACAAACCTTCTTCAGACTTGATTTCAGAACAAAGAAATCCAGCTTCCTCTATCACTCGCTCCTCCAGGGATTTCTTTCCCATCCCAAAGTTCCTCAGCGTAGAGAGTGTGAATCTCCTTAGCTCCTTCCAGATGTGCCCGTATCTTGCTACAACAATCCCTGGAATTGTGGATGAGCAAGAAATGTCAGATATTTGACTTGTACATCAAGTGAATTTTCCTAGAAAACACGTCGTGAGTCTGGAGATACAGGTCTGTATGGATAGATGAAAAAGTCTGACCTTGTGCAGCTTGTTCAGACAGCAATTCTGAAACCTGGCAAAGGTGCAGGGGAATTCAATGGGAACAACAAGAGCTGCTAAGGATAAAGGAATAACCCCTCCAAACCATTCAGAATTGTTCCCATAGCTTGTGTGAACTGGGTAGCAGTTTGTGCCACCACACAGGAATTGAGGATATGATGTGGGCAGGATGCAGGAAAATACTCTGTCTTGAATCAAAGTTACCATCTTTTTTGCAAGAACTTACATGTAACATTTTGTATAAGCATTTTGTCTTACATAAGCACCATAAGCACTAATTTGTGGCTGTTGGGAATGGAAGAAAGGTTTTACCACCTATAGTGTCCTTACACAGCTGAAGAAGTGTTTGCTTGCTGGACCTGTGCTACAACCACTAAGGGCAGCCCCCATTTAATCAAATCCGAGTTTATCACCACCAAAGGGTGCCAGACGTACAAGGAGGTTGACCAGGGGGACACACAAAGGTGCACTGCACTGAGAAAATCCTGCCTCTACCCAATCCTTCTCATGCTAGTGCCATCAAGGAACGACCATTTTCATGGGACTTGCCTTCAGAATTCTTTCCATAGCCCATGTGTTCGTATATCGCAAAGTGCGGCCGGTCAGCAAAATCCTCCGATTTGTGGACCAGGGCTTCCTTCACTGTTTTATACCCATTCAGCACTACCAGGTTGGTCCAGCAGTTCTGGAGACTGAAGATGTTTCCAAACTTCTTCTGAAGCTGCCAAGATGAAAAAGCATGTCTGTTGCTGTTCAAATTTATTTTATTGATTCCTTGTTAAGTGGTTCGTTCTGTTGTACCCCCATGTTCTCCCTGAGTTAGTTTACCCCAGGGTTTTACCCTCCCTCAAAGCTGTCCCTCATGCCATTCCCTGCCCCTTGTTCCAGCTCTTTCCCTGCCTGTCAAGGCAACCCCGCCCTTGAATCCCAAACCTTCTCTGCCACTTAAACCACTTAAACCTGGTCCCTGTCTGGCTTGTGTCTGGCACCATAGAGCAAGTGGCTTTAAAGGTTCTGTCTCTGGTAAATCCCCATACCAAGGCAGTTCCCCACTCCTGGCGTGGTGCCAGAGTTCTAAGAGTTAGCCTGGGCTCCAGTCACTTCACATGTCCTTGAAAATGAGCTGAGTATAACGTCAGAAATATCACCATATCCTTCCTTAGGGCATTTACTATCGAGTGAACCTCCAGGTACTTTTAATTAGAGATCTTCAGCTGATCTTTGACCTTGATCTTTGCAGTGCAACAGCTCCAAACAGTGCCAGGCAACAGCTGTAGCAGGGATCAATGCCCTGTAATTGGAAAAATTTAGAATACACCTATCCTGGCCAAACTGTTGTCATGATCATTGTGCAAGCACTTTTAATTTTGTCAAGAATATTTCTGGGGAATTTTAAAGATTGCATGCTCAGTAATGAATTATTTCCTAATGTTTCTATTTATTTTGACCTGAAAGACTGAGGAAATTCTGAGTTAGTCTACTTCTGCTGATGGAAATACTGATAATAAGGTAATATGTAATTTCTATTTAAAGATGCATTTGTACCTCAAGATCTACGCAGAGCCAGGTTTCCAGAAGCATGGTTGGGAAAGGCAATTCCACACTGGATTTTCAGGTAACTTTCTCCCTAAAAGGAGTGTACACATCTAGTATGACTGGTAACTGGCACACACTCTACATCTGCTGTGATCTGTAAGCCTCATAAAGCTGAATCAGGATGGCTGCACAGGTAATCCTGTCAGCCATACACTCTCCATGGGAGCTGGCCATGGAGCAAAGCCTTCTCCAGGTAGACAAGCCCTTTAACAGGACATGGACTCCTGGGAAAGCAGGTCAAAGCTCCCCTGTTAGTCAGGAACACTGAGCAAAGCTCAAAAGCACATTGTTTAAAGACAGTGCAAGATTACCAATACCCCACTGTTTTATTTTACTTTTTTTCAGTGGTGTTTTTTTT
>VZRH01003993.1:825904-914747 GCA_013397555.1 Urocynchramus pylzowi
TTTGTTTTTTGTTTTGGTTTTTTGGGGGGTTTTTTGGTGGGTTTTTTTTTTTTTTTGTTTAAGAGCTAAGATTCTTGATTTCTGCAATGTAGCATTGCAAGGAATTGGAGTACTTAATACTGTATTTGCAGTAGGGTTGAAAAGGGAATTAGCACTTCACTGGCACTAGAAATACATCATTAAAAATGATTACTGGTCAAGATTGCTGTGAGCATGACCCTGACGTGATATGACTTGAAAACTGGAAGCTTTTGGAGTTCATGCAAGCAAATAATACAAATGCTATATTTAGTTTCTCCACTTGGCAGGTTTTGGAGAGGCAGCTGAACTGGAAAAGAGGCCTTTAGAGTTTGCAAGCTGAAGCACAAACACCCGTGGTTTATCTGCTGCAGACTGTGAAAGTGGTGCCTTCCCTTTGAGAAAAGCTAAGCCCTGACTTTGAATAGGAACCTACTGAGATTTTGGGCATTGCTGCTGGGGCAAATCCCACAAGCTGGTCTGTTTAACTGAAACTGTCACAGGCATGCTTCAGGAACTCCCAGGGAAGCCTGCCATTCCTGCAGCCACATTCCCAGCCCACAGATATTTGTTTGTCTTCCCTTGTTTGTACAACCCCCTGCTCCTTTGCCTCCAGGCCTGCCCACAGGTCAGGCTGGCAGCCAGCTCTACAGCAGCAGCAGCTTTCACTGGGGGCACAGCAGTGGTGTCCCACTGAGCTCATGCAGAGATGGGGAGATAGAGGTTGGGAGCTGTTGGTGCGTGATTATCTCTTTGTGTGGGCCGGGTCAGTGTCCTTGAGCAGTGACTTGCTTCATCCTGGACTTTGGAGAGAGCATTGCTCTTCAGCATTGTGCAAGGGTAGTGATATTGATGTTGGCCAAAAATAAACTTTCTGACATAATCTGAAGTGTTAGAAAGCAGGTATGCTTTAATGTAGCACTGGATTCCTCTAACAGAATGAGCGTCACGAAACCTTACAACAGGGTATTTATTCCATCGTGATCATACATATTCATAGCAGCGTGCTTCCCAGCTACTACATAAACATCAGTTTTCCTAGGACTTGTCTGCATGCATCTGCCTCCTACTGGAAGTCCTCTCATGGTCCTAGAGGGTCATTGAAAGGTGTCTCTGGGAGTCATACTCGCTGAGGGCTTCAGTATTACAGGTGACCTTCCCTTGAACTTTTTCTTTGGTCATGTGCTCTCGTTTCTTATTACATAACTTGCCAAAACACCTACTATATTCCTCACTATCTGTTTATCCACTGTCTCCAGCCATGTTTATCATCCTGTGTGCATACTTTTACATTCTTTTATCCTTTTTTTTTTTTTGCTAGTTAGTCTAAAAGCTCTGTCTAGCAACTTCAGGGGAAATGAAAAATCCTATTCTCTGTGTTACGTATCTGTAGCTGATGCCAGGGTGTGACCCACCCCTCCTGGGCTCAGGGTGGGTTTTATGTGGAGTGTTTTGTTCAGGGGCTGCCACTCACCTGGCCGAAGGAGTGGTGGGGCTTGTGGAAGTCAATGGAGAACATGGTCCCGATGAATGGCAGCGAGGCTGGGCCCGGCGGGTAACGGCTCCACTTCTTCCTGCGCTTCATGAAGTCCAGCAGTAAAGTAAACACTGTTAGAAACACTCCCAGGATAGAGATGTTGCTCCAGATGGATGACAGCTGGGACCCCAGCCACAGGAGCAGTGCCATTTTGTAGCCTTCCTACTCCTTGCTCTTCCTCTTTTGACCCAAGATTGTTGCTGCCTCCTTTTGCCTTTTCTTTTCTCCTCTCTCACTTTCTTGCCCTGACAGCTGCCCCTTTCTCCTTGCTTCCTCCTCTTCCCCACTTCCCCAGATAATTTTTCTGCTGCTCCCCTCTCCCTGCACTTGCTGGCTTTTGAATATGAACCTTGGCTCTACCTATAAGCTCCTCCTCTGCTCCTCCTGCTCCTCCTGCTGCTCCTCCTCCTCCTCCTGCTGCCCCTCTCAGTAGCAGTGAGCGATGGTGTCCACGTTGAGGAAGCGGACGTGCATCTTGGTCTCGATGTCGATGCCCTGCCACATCTGCCAGGGGCCAGGGCTGAGCGGGGCCGGGGCCACACCCCTGTGCCCGCCCCGCTGCCACCTCCTGGGGACACAGCGGGGCTGTCACTGACCTTAAGGAAATCCTCGAAGGTGATGCCCTCGTACACCTGGTCCGGGCCCTGCCGCGGTGAGAGGAAANTGGCGGCTGGTGCTAATAATGCCCTCAGTGGGGCAGGGCTGGGTGAGCCCTGGGTGTTTGGGTGCCTTCTCTCACAGACAAGAAGTTCACGAGCAACCAGTCTTGCTGCATTCTCACGGGGCGATTTGGAAAAAGATTGTTTAAATGTGTGTCACCTCGTTTGTACAGACAGGATAGGTTCCACTGGAACTTGAGAAAGTTCAGGTTAGATCAAACATTCCTTTACAGAAAGCACTTACTACAGAAATTAGCTTAAAACGGTCACCTCAGATTGAAAAATAATTTCAATTATTTCAATTATTATGTTTCTAGGATTAAAAATTTTTATCAAACTCCAAGTGTCAGTCAGCACAATGACCTCAGCTTTTGTAGAACACAGCTCAGCTACAAGGAAGAGGTCACAGATATTACAAGGTTCCTCAAATATCCAGCCTTTGGGGCAGCAGTAATGCCAACCCAATTATGGAGTTAGTCAAAGTATTTCCTAAAGCAGCACAGCTGTGTGCTCCTGGCATCCCTGCCATTGGAGATCAATAAGCCTTGCTCTTAGGACAGTCAGCTCTAGATAAAAAGAAGCAGTAAACCCATCACAGCTTGATCTGTGATCTCAGCGTGATCAGAGGAAAGACTCCTAATGGAACAGTTGCTGCAGCAGTGATGGAGAGCTCAGGCTGCCAGGCAATGCACCTGCAAATGCTGTGCAGGCAGTGCTGGTGTGCAGCCAGGGCTCCAATGCCCCTTCCCCTGCCAAGGGAGGCACTTCCATGCTCATTATCTGTGTGCTGACCTTCCCTTGCTGGAGTCTCCACAGCAGAATCCTGTTTTGAAAGCATCATGACTCAGGCTTCAGGGTTTGTCTCAAGTAGTTTTAAATAAACATGTAGAATGGGAAACAAATGGGGGAATTACCAGCTCCCACACCACTGCAGAATTGTGATTTCTTTTGAGTTACAGAGACATGCCAGGGTTCACACACCTGGAGAGCTGCCCCAATGGGCACAGTGTCTTCAGGAAGGACAGGCTGGAAGCAGGGAGGAGAGGTTGTGTGCTGTGCAGAGGAGTGCCCAGAACTTGGCCATGGGAGAGGTGATGGGGCCATCTGAGTGCCTGTGGACAAGGAGAAGGTGACAAAGCACTATGGGCAGTGCTGTGCCAGGCACTGGCTACAGACTTCTTGGGAAAGGAGAGACAGTCAATAGAGCCATCCCACACAATGACAGGCCTTAGGGCTAACTCCCAGTGTGCCTCCACTGAAGGGCTGTGTGGTCAGGTGCAGTCTGGGTGGTTTCTCGAGTGTGCTCAAGACAGCTTCGGGACACAGGTGATGGAAAAGACAACAGGAGGAGATGCTGTTTGGAGGGTTTGCTGTTTACAAAATTGGAAGACTTGGTTCAGGATATGATGGTCAACGATGAGTTTGCCTGCAGCAACCGTGAAACTGTGAAATACTAGATCCTGCAAGAAATCAGCAGTACAAACAGCATTACTGCCCTTACCTGTAGGAGAGCTGGTTTCATTTCATCCAGGGATCTCCTTGACAGAATCCCAAAGGGAGCTGCCCTGGAGAGTGAAGGGGGCTCAGGAGAGCTGGTTGTTCTTTGAGGGCAAACTCCTCATTTATTCCCTGGACACCATAAAGCCTTTAACACCATTTTCTACAGTACCCTTTTGGCTAAATCTGTGATATACAGAATGGCAGGGAGCTGATAGAGTGGGTGGAGGAGTGTTCAGATTGTGGGGATGGAAGAAGTGGGATCAACAGTACAGAGTCTAGCTGGTGGATGATCACCAGTGATGTCCCTTAGGTGTTTATACTGGAGCTAATAAAGTTTAGTTTATTAACAATGTAGCTGATGGGACAGAGAGAGCTATTGGCAAGACTGGTCTGGGAGAACTGCCAGAGCTGAACTCTGTTTGAGGTGTAACCTGGGAGCTTGTTGGCTTTTGAGTACCCTCCACATTTCAAACAGCTCTAGTGTGAGGTCTCTAGTGTGAGGAGACAGAGCTGCAACAGTTCCCTACTCAGTGGGCTGGCTTGAGCAGGGGGTGGCTGAATGATAAAGGTGATCAAGGGCTTCCTCCCACATTGATCTTCATGATGCATGCACTCAGATGACAGAGGAAAGATGGGAAATGTGGCCCCAAGAATGCCAGTGGACATTTCCTCATCACCCCACAAGTAAAAGGATGTTATCTTGCCTGTTTCACTTTATTTTGAGCTTGACCTTTATGAACTTCAGCTGGAAAATATTCACCTAGGTCCTTTCAGTTTTGCTTACCTTGGCTAAAGCCAAAGGCTGTTGGACTCCCATCATTCACCTGTGGGCTCTAACAAGGATGGTTGATCAGAATTCAGGAAGTGGATTTAATTCTAATGAACATCACCCTTCTGATGGAAGGCCATCAGAATAGGAACTCTCCAGCTACTCTGCTTCCTGTGGCTCAGCTTTGACATAAAGTGACAAAGCTGCAAACCTGAGAAATGCATCAGCTTAAGGAAAAGAACCCTACACTGACACTGACTTCCCAATTGGCATCTTTCCAAAAGGTCACTTGGTAAATGATCCTTTCCTGCAAACTTGACAGCTCCTCCACTTTTGGCTAATAGCATGGATGGTCAAAGGAGTGGAACAAGTGCTATAGCTTCATAATTTCAAAAGAACAGTTTTCAAAGCCAGCAAAGAAACAATAGACAACAAATCTCCTTCTGACAGAGAGAAAGAGAAAAGGGTCATTACTCTTCTGGAGAATGAAGGATGTTCATTTGCATTTCTTTTCAATAAAGTAATATTTTGAGCAATTTTCAAGTCAGGGGAAAAACCCTCCAAATCCATATGTATTAATTTTAGCTAACTGCTGTCCTGCTGTGCTGGCTGCATGTCTTTGACAATGCATAGTCAATTTAGAGATGAGCTAAGAGGAATCACAGAAGTTGCAGGCAGGCATTACTATTCTTTTGAGTGAAGACACTGAAATACAAACAGAAAGGCAGCTTTAAGAAAAAACTTATTAATCTTGTGAAACAAAGCATCCAGAAGCAAGATAATGCAGAAGTTGCCTTTTTTTTCCTCTTTTTTAGGCAATTTTAGTTGAGCTTTTTTGTCCATATTGTCCATAAGATGATATTTAATTATAATTACATGCTGTATTTCCTTCTTGAAGGACCCTCCCTTTGTTCAGTGCACTGAATAGATGATGATCACTTACTAATCTGGTTTTAATTACAGCATTTGTCTTCAAAGTCTATTTTGCCACCTACTGTTCACACCCTGCCCATAAATGTGGTTTAGATATGCTTTTCCACAGTGGTCATCAGGGCCTGCAGGGGTGAGGAGCAGGTAGTCATTTATCCCCAAAGCATCCCTCAGAGATGCCACCAATGGAGGCAAATGACCTTTTAAGTGTTGGAACCGAGAGTAAAAGTCCAGAAGGTGCCACACAGCTGTCCATGGCACATGCCCAGCTCCCAGCTGAGGCTGCAAGCAGCTTCTGCAGATCTTCCTGCAGGATCACAGCTTTGGCTGTGACATGGAGGTCCTCCATGTGTCCTCCCTGGACATGGAGGTCACAGGTTAATGCCTGGTTATGAAAACTGCTGTTTCAGTAATTACCCAGCATCACATACTTCTCTCTCCAAAACAGTGGGGTGAAACCCTTCCAATGGCCAAAGACACGCTCCTCCTTCCCTCCCTCTTTGCTTCAAGTCTGGAGCCAATCAGGAAGCACTGGTCACATAGCATGAATATTTCCATGAGCTTTCAGAATTTTTTTTTGTCCAAATCCCGCAGGCTGAGTGCTTTCCCCTTACCACCTCAGCTGTAGAGGGACACAAACCTCAGCAGTTTTTCCTTCTGGAGAAGCAAAACCTCTTGCAAGAACATTGGTTAGTATGAAGCCTGCTGCTCTCATTCCCTGGCTATCCGTCTCACAGGCTACCGCAGAGCTGGGGCTGGTGAAGATCCCAGAAACCTTTCCTCTTTGGTGGCCTCTTCTAAGGCAAAAAACCCCATGGTCTTCCATCTAGTCCCAGACTTTTTTTGATCCTTTCTCCACCTCCTTTTTTCATCACACAATCTCTCTTTTGCCTGTTATGCCTTCACTCAGATAGCTTCCCCCCCCCCGCAACCATTTTGCTGCTGGAAGGGCAAGGGGTGCATGGCAGAGACCAGCTTCCCACTTGTCATTTGCCCTTAGCAGCTCCTGGCAGCCAGCAATAACCAGCACCTGCTCCACTCAGACATCTCGGGGGAGCTGGAGATGAAAAACTGAGAGCTCTGTCAGGTGCACACAAACTGGGTTTTCAAGTGCTTGTAGCAGAGCCAAGTTTGAGCACAGTTTTAGAGAGCTGGTGTAATGTGTCTTCCTAACAGAAAGCTGCCTCCTGCCAAATTTTGCGTGTAATGTTTCAAAGCATTCAACTGAGAAAGGAAAATAGCACCAGAAGTTTTTCTAATGGGTTAGGAGAAGGTCAGATAAACAATGGATTTCTAAGAACAATGTCAGCTGTTAGAAAGGCATGAAAAAACTTTTGGCTGAATGTTCCCAAAGAAATTTAGCCTGAAGCACAACCCCAGCTCTGGAAATGTTAGTCTCAACTGGTTCATTGTGACTTTCTTGGCCTTCAGATGGGGGTTTTAAACATTAGAAGTACTTCTACAGCCTTAAGATGGACTGTGCTAACAGCTTGTTCATAATAAAGCAGTCAGCAGAACTGAAATAGCCAAGTCTTTCATAGTTACGGTTACTATGACTTACTGCCAGCCTTCCCACATTGCAAAAAAATCTGCTCTTCAGGCTTTTCTTCCTTAAATTCCTCATGGCTTCCTACCCTTTTTCCTATATCAATCACACCAGTTCACTTATCACCAAACTGAGTTGTAGCTGAACTTTACTTCTTTCACCCATCCCTGCCCATGCCATTACCCCTCATGCCATCCCATCCCCATTCATGTCCCTTGCCCTGCAAGAGCAATGACTCTGAACTTGGTACAAAAGCAATGCATGTCTTGGGCCCCATCTTTCACCTCAGAGAGACAACTCTGTGCTGGTGCTGGAAGATGTCAAAGAGACGGGCTCCAGTGATGCTGTGAGCAGTTTGGCACAGTGAGCTGTGCAGTTGCTGCAAGCATCAACATCTGGATGAACACAGCAGCCACTAGATGAAGTCACCCCTAGAAAAGCCTTGGACAATAACAGCTGAAAAATGAAAATGATAAGATCAGAATGGCTTTATTTTGACTTGCCATTTCACAGAGCTTGAGATGATCCAGGACTGAGCTCACACGTACATGTAACGCTGCCCAGCAATGGATTCACCAGCTCAGCAAGCCCAAAGCTGTGGTTATGGGCCCTAACCACAGCATCCTCATCATGTTAACTGGGGTTAAGCAGAGATCAAAGCAAGCTGGCTTGGTTTTAATGGCCAAATTCAGGTTCTCTCACAGGCTAAACTGTTCCCACTGTTACTTCAGTCTGAGTTAGCCAAATAGTGCTATTGCACGTGCAATTTCTAAGCTCAGCGCAGGGAGGTAATGAATCAAGGTGCTGCTTTGCACAGGTTGTGGTTCCAGCACTGGTCCAAAATGCCTCCTGAAGATTCCATTAAACCTCTGTGATGTGTCTGAGCTCTGGGAAGATGCCTGCTCATTTGGAAAATGACTGGCAGCAGTTGCCTTGACTCATATTCTCTTGTGAAACTGTAAGAAAAACACGGCTTACGCCCCCGATACCATAGGCTGTTGATTTCCCTCAGCTGCTGGTTTTGGTTTCCTGCTTTTTAAGGTTCTCAGGAGCTGTGAATATGTTGCTATTCTTTTCATTTCTGGTTTAATACTGATACCTTGGGGTTTTTCTTTGCTGTAATGAGAGCATCATGGGGAATTTTGGAAACAGCTACTGGCTAAAACCCTGCTATTATTTTTTTTTTTTCCATAAGAGTTGCATTTAAGTCCACCCAGAAAAACTCATCCTACTTTTCTAAAGTGTGAGATCAACAGACACCTTTGGAAATAATGGTGTAATTAAATTCATGTTTTGGAAGCCAGACAGACAAAAGCATCTTGGTTTAGTTCTGCCATTGATTTGCCCTGTGACACTGAGCTATAGCACTGATGAGTTAATAATAATTTCATTTGCTTATATTTTTCCTAAACTCCTTGAGTTGGAGATGTCCTGGTTGTGATTTGTGCATATTTCAATTGTGTCATTTAGTACCAGACTTCAATTAGCCTGGCAGAAATAATTTCCTATTCCATGAATGTGATCCTGTATGACTCTTCTACTGAAGGGTTCTGAAGCTGCCAGGAGAACAGCATGGACTTGCCAGGGCACAGAGCTGGGCTTTCTCATAACTGTCTGGGAAATATTGAATACCTGGGTTAAATATTAGTATTTTGTGAGGAAAGAGCATGATGTATCCCAGCACTAACTTTCCCACAGCAATGTTCATGAACCCAGCATGCAGAAGATGGAAAAAGGCTAATACTTTTACCATATACACTTCTGGGAACATGGACAGCAGAGAATGGATGTGTCAGATCATTTTCCTGGGTTTAAGATTTTCTTTGCCCTCAGATACCATAATGATAAATGTAACTACACTTCTCCAAACATTAGATTACATAGGTGATTTATATGTCCATCCTCAAATGGAAGGTATCATAACTTAGCAATGCTGAAAATTTGTTTCCAGTAAAGCTGTTATTTCATAAATCGTTCTTCTGTTTAAACTTTTCAAGCAAATACTTGATACTAGCTTCCAGCTAAATTCTTCTATTTTGCTGTTAACTCAGTGCTTTATATATTAGAAGTAAGGATACTCTGCTTTTAAGAGATTGTTTTTCTCAGTATAATCTGAAGTGTAATATAAATATGAGGAGTCTGTCTTGCCATGAAGTGGCTTAATACACTAAATTAGTTTTAGAAAACATTGCAGTTTGAGAATGGAATAACATTTGCCTTTCTGTAGCCATGTGAATAAACAAAGGAATGGAATGTTACATGAAATGTCTTTTGGCAGGTCCAATGAAAACCCAGAGTGGAATTTGGGTGCAGAGATCAAAAGTTCTGCGTCTGGAGGCATAACTGATTATCTGCTTACCAGGCAAGCATGTACTTGGTTCTCCATTGTACTTTAATTCTTTTGCTTTTTACTGTCTCGGATTCCAGACACTGTGAATGTTAATATGGACACAGTAATTTTGATAATTATTTCATGCTTGGTCTGTTCAATATCTAGAGACTCGACTTCACTGTATTTCACTCTTCAGAAAGGCATACTTTGTTAGGAAGTTTCAGACCATGTGGGAAATGGAGGCTGATTTAGTGTGAGGTTTGGAAACAGCTGTTGCTTTTTAAAAAGAATATAGAAAGAAGAGGCTCTGCCCCACTTTCTCTATAAAGCCTGAGTAGACAGTGAACCTTCCTTCCCCAAGTCAGAATACAAAGTTGTAAGAATTCCTCAGCATGATGGGGAATCAAACTAGAGCTTCCATCTGTTAGGACTGTGGCCTAGCTACCAGATTTGGCTGCATAGTTTAATAAGATGTGTTAACTATGCTTTGGAGGTAGCACCACTGTACAGAGAAGAAAAAGTGCTCCACTGAAATAGTGACAGAGTAGATCTGTCTGCATGGCCCAGCAGTCCCACAGCCTACATTGGCCTGACTTTGGGTAAACTTAGTGTTTTACAAAGGAGGGCTTGTTATCCAAAGAACCCTTAACATGGGCTTCAGTCATGCTCTTTCTTGTTCTCCCTGACTGTCCCTATGACTTTTCAGTTCTTGAAAGAGTGGCAAAGCAAAATGGTGGGAAAATCTGCTGTACCTTCACGATTATGGCACTTGGTGGGGAAATCAAAGCTTCCTTCAATCAGAGGAGTACCTTGAACCTGTATATTCCACTTTGTGGACAGTTTTAGTGGCATAAAGAGAAGGGGAGAAAACAATAAAAGAAAAACCTCTCTAAAAGGAAAGAATAAGCTGTGCTCTGTTCTTTGAAAGAACTGGAATAGAAGGAGCCTCTGTTTCCCAACAGGCAGAGATATTGTCTATCAAGTATGGGTGATTCAGCTAAGCTGGGATCAGCTGCTGGCTGACTATCATTTCTTTTTGCTCTGTATGCTTCATGGCTTGGAGTCTGTTCTGAATTATGGGACTACTCCATGAACCCTGTGTGCCTGAAGTCCACTAGCATAGAAAGTAAAAATGTAACTTTTAGTTGACTTCTAAGTCAATCATTGGATGTAACTCAGAAATTATGTACTTGAAAAGGGAGCTAATTCTTTATTTCATCTCTGGTTTTCAGTCCCAGTCACAACATGTGTAGTTACAACCTGAAGAAGGTTCCTGCATTAGTAAATCTCTATACAGATAAATTTACTTAGACAAGAGACCCACGAAACACCTTCTCAAACACCTACTCAAGATGTATTATAAATTATAAGAAATTAAAGGTATGGTATCAGAAAAATACTAAGTAAAGCCAGAGATGCACTTCTTGTTCTTTGTAAAGGTTATTGTATAGTAAGTTTCCATAAATGTTTCATTTGGAAGGAGCTTCTGGCAAATTCAAATATAAAAAGGCAGTTTAGAGGGTGGAAGCAGGGATGACTAACCTGAGAGGAATACTGAGCCAATGTTTGGCATGCAAAGATATGTCTAGGAAAGCCAAAGTCCACTTGTAGTTGAACCTGAGAAATTATGTCAAAAGCAAGTTCTTGAGTACACATGTAGCAAAAGCAAGAGTAGGGGAAATGTGAATATGCTGCTGAATGGACAAATCATCTCATTCACTTTTATTGTTTGCACTTTGTTTCAGAATTTTCTCTCTTTCTTTTTAACATTCCATTTCTTCCATTTCTTCTCCTGTGTCTTTGTTTACCTTTCTTCCCTGATTTTGAGATGTCAGTGGGAATAATTTTGGCAAGTTTCAGTGTTTTTCACTGCACCTCATGTCATTTCAGTACATTTGTAGTCACTCCATTTGCAAATTTTCTGGCTTTTTTTCAATTGCATTTTATTTCATTATATCTCCTTTCCAGAGGGTTTGTTAGACTTTGTTCTCTGGTTTCAAGGTTTTGATGAGGATCAGTTGGGCAAGCTTCGCTCCATTTCCCTGCACTTCAAGTCATCCCAGTCACTTTTATTGCTTTCAATTTGTTTCAGAATTTTCTCTCTTTTTTTTTAGCATTTCATTCCTTTGATTTCTTATCCTGTCTCTTTGTTTACCTTTTTTCCCTGATTTTGGGAAATTAGCTGCAGTGTAAGAAGCAAAATTCGCCAAAATTATACCCATTGAATATTTGACTGATTGAAATCCTGAAATCAGGGAACGACCTGAATGGACAGGAGAAGAAAGGGATGAAATGAAATGCTAAAAATAAAAGAGAGAATTCTGAAACAAAGTGAAAACAATAAAATGGTCTGGGATGATGCAAAATGCATGGAAATGGACCAAAACCTTGCTGAATTGCTACTCATTGACATCTTGAATTCCAAGAAGAAAGTGAAACAATCTGAGTATGGTAGACTTACAATAAAACAAGATTCAATTTAAAAAAATAAAACAAAATTCTGAAATGAAGTGATTGTAATCAAATATAATGAGATGACATGAAGCACTCTGCTTTGCATGCACTTTGGAGTTGAATCATCCCTGAAGGTCTGGGCTTTGTGGTTTTCACAAGCCTAACCTGAAGCATAGGCCTAAACCTAAGTGGTTGTGCCTTAGAGGGCAGCACTCAGCTGGCTGCTGGCTCCATTCCCTCGCTTGCATAATGTGTTTAATGGAGCTGTTTACACAGTTCTGATAAAGAATCTACAAATCCTGGTGCAAAGGGCATTAATGAGCACTGATACCAGAATGATTACAAAGCAAAGATATATGTTGCTAACGATCTCAAATAAAGATTAAAATAGATAAGGAGCTAATCTGAAGACTCTCTTTGGTTCCAGGAAGTGTCTAGCTAGGATCTTTTTCTTCTGGCAGAGGGAGTTTTTCACAGGAAGCATTTTGCTGCTGTTTCCATGCCTTGGAAGGATAGTCAGAGATGCTGCTTTTTCATAGTTACGTCCTAAGTTCAGTCATTTATTAATCAAAAAAAAAAAAANCATTCTTTTATAAATAAAAAAAAAAAAAAAAAAAAAAAAAGAAAATAAGCTAATCTGGCTAAAAAGAGAACAACATTTTTTCTCCTGTGTTTATGGCTCTCAGAAGCAGGCAAAATAACCTGGGGTGATTCTGTCTCCTCATAGGAAAGTCAGGTTTCAGGTTTCAGCAATAATTCTCTATCTTTTCACTCATTAATCATTAACATCAGATGATATGAATGCACTAAACTGAAAATAGTCAAACATACAATTTTGATGATCTAAACCCTCTGTTAATAATTTCTGAGAGAATAGTATGCTTGCTAGAGCACAGAATTTATTATTTTCATATATAATGCAGCGTCAAGCTCTCATTAACAATTTTTCATGGTTTTATCTGAAAAAACCTTTTTCTGTCAGGATAAACAATGACTTGAATACAAGTTCAGCATTTAGAAGTTTTTCTCAGTGTGCTGGAAATAGAAAATTGCTGTGTGTTACTATGACAGTGAAATGGAGGTTGTTTATATTTGATTTTAGTGTGATGATCCCAATGATAGTTTATGCTTCACAAATCCAAATGCACATTGGAACTCAGAATGTGTATTTTGTATTTCTGTAGGAATAGAAAACCCTCAAATAACTTTCAGTTTGAAATATTGGCACAGTTGAGCTCACAGATGAATTAGTAACAGTGGGAGCATATGGAGGGAAATAGAAATTAGAAATTGCGGAAGTGCATGCAAGACCTTACTACTGGGCTTTCAGTTTGTCAGTCACCTTTGGAGCTCCATACCAAATGATCTGCAGGTTACTTTTGCCAACAGTACTTGCTACACTCTCACAGCAACCATATGTAACAAGCCTAATTTTCTCTGCCCATTTGTAATTGTGTTTTTGTTTCAACAAAAATACACACACTCTTTTACTCAGGAGGTATCCACAGGAAGGAGGAAGGATCAAAGATGGTGGCTGCAAGGGAAACTGAGAAGGAAAGTATTTTTGTGATTTTTAAGCTGACCAGAAGACCAGATTGATGCTGAAAGACATCACAATGCCATGCAGCAGGTGAGTGGTAAGGAAGAGCCCCGGGATGTGCTGGGGCCTGCTCCTTTCCTTCTGATGGCAAAACAGCAAGCTCTTTGACATGACCAGCTTCCCTGCCTGCACAGAAGCAGCAGCTTCCTAAACCTGCTGAATCCCAGGTTCTTTGGGAATGGCTGCATGGCCCAGCACCTGCAGCTCAGAATGAGGTGTCCCTGAGCACCAGCAATGTGCAGGGCTGAGCTAGCCATGAAAAATGAATGCTTTTGAGGTAATAACACTTTAAAACTTTCTGTTGAGTTGCTTAAAAAAACCCCAAAACCTTGAAAATGTTCAAAGCCATGCCACAGATAGAGATGACGAACCTTAGTTCTCCTATGGGCTGAACACAGGCACTACGTATGTGCCTTTCTGCAGCTCCTTTCTCATTTGTGCTACTCCAGGATAAAACATATTGGCTCATAGCCAGAAAGAGGGAAAGGCCTCATAAAAATCCTCAGTTGCTTTATTTACTTAATGACACTTTTATGCCTATTTCAAAATCAAAAGCTTTTTGATTTGTGTTCACTCTGTTTTGACCTAAGGCACAATACCTGGGATAACCTTTGCGCTCAGAATTAAAATTCAACAACTATTTCTCATGCCACCTGTTTTCCTGTGCAAGTCTTTTGATAATGAAGGGCAGCTCTTGTGCTGACAACTTTGTGGCAGATGGATCCCACCACCTGCATGCACCTGTGGAAACAGAAGCCACATGGGTTCCTACAAGCACACCTTGCTGCTTGTGCTGCTGGGGGGGAACAGCAGTAGAGGGAAAAGCTGCCAGCCCCAGCCAAGCTGACTTCCATGGTCTCTGCTGTGAGTGGCAGAGCTTCCATTGATCTCGCTGTCTTCCCCTGGCTGGTTGCTCTCCAAAAGTGGCTTCAGACAGACCCTCAGGTCAGAGGTGTCCCCTCTCAGTGTCACACAGCACAGGAATTTTCAGCCAGAAGCACAATGGGAATGGAAAGGCTGCAGATCACACAATAAGCCAAATAGCAACAAAAATTGCCACCAAAAAGCATTCGAAGTGCAAATGCATCCACACCTCCGATTTGTTGCAGAGAGCCGATGAAAACAAGCCTCGACCCTCTCTCCCCCTACAGGGGCGGCAGGCAGGCAGCAGCACTGCCATCCCTGCCAGAAGGGCAGGCTGTAAAAACCTCTGAGAGAGAAATTTTCATCTCCTGCCTCATCTGCTCCGACTCTGCCCTACAGATTGCAAAGGATGGTTTCTCACAAGCCACAAAATCAGGAGGTGCACGCAAAAACTTTCGTGAAACCCGGCTATACTTTCCCATGAGAGCTGGTGGAGGAGGCAGCGGGCTCAGCGAGAGCAGGGAAAGGGCTCTGTGTCATCCTCCAGCTGCTGCAGGTGGCCTCTGGCCAGTGCCCAGCTCCCCACCCGCTGTCCCCAGGGAAGGCGTGCGCGGGTTTTGCTGGAGTACGAATGTGGAGCCTTAAGGTGGCAGCAGCACACAGCCCTCAGGGCCGCGGCCGCAGCTCTGGGCCCGCCGGGAGCTCGGCAGGGACAGAACCAGCGAGGGCTGCGAGGCGGCAGCGATTGAGGAGGGGACAGGGAGGCAGAGGAGGGTGCGAAAAGCTCGGGGCTCTGAGAAGGAAAGGGGTTTCGGTCCTGCTTCCCTCAAGCAGGCTAGGCTTGGCTGGAGTCAGGATGAAGACCGCTGGTCTTCACTTGAACGTCAGTTTTGGGGAAAGTAGGAAAAAAGCAAGGAGGGAACTAGCAAGGAATTGCAGTCAGAAGAATTAAAGCTTTGAAGACTCGAGTCTTTGACGCTCTGGTAGCTCTTTCCCAAAGGCTTCAGAAGGCAGGCAGTGATCTACGCTCCCCTGTCCTCCTGGCTGTGGAGGGAGGGATCAAGCTCCCTGCAGGAACTGGATCTGGAATAAACACCCGCTGCTGCCCCAGTTTCCCAAGCTACTCTGGACAGTTGCACCACAGCCCTGCAGCTGTGCTGGATTTGCGATTTAAACCACTGCTAAATATTTCCAGGGATTCAAGCAGCCTGACTGTCCTAACCTGTTATACCACCAAGAACTGCTGATTTTATAGGCAGGGTGAAGTCAGATTCTTCTCCAAATGGCACAGTGACAAGGGCAAGAGGCAAATCACAAGCTGCAACAATCAGAACTGTGACTAGGTACAAAGAATTGCTGCTCCAAGAGGACAGCTCAGCACAGGAGAAGGGGCCCAGAGATAGTGTGGAGTCTACCCTGAAGGTTTTCAAAACTTGACTATCCAAAGCCTTGAGCAGGCTGGTATAGTTCTGAGTCTGACCTTCACAAAGCCATCAGGTTGAACCAGAGACCTTGAGAGGTGCCTTCTAGTCTGTTCTATAATAGGATTTCAGGAGAGCTTTAAAACATGAATGTGGATGACAAGTAAAAATTTCTGTGTGTCCTGTTTGTAATAGTCATGGCTGCTGGATGGGATTTCTGATCACAGACACAGTTTGAATTTTTATTTAATTTTTCATCTAGAGCAGGTATACCTTTGCAAACACTGCAGAAAATTTCTTCAGTTTTGGAAAAGAAAAAAACAGTTTTAAGAGTCTGAAATAAATGTTCTGATTCTGTAAAAGAACAAGAAAGAAGAGAGAGAGAGAGGCAGAATTTTAGGACTTCAGACCTGCCTGGATGAGGAGGACATGTGATAAGCCAAAAATCCAAGTGGAGAAGTTGGTGAATAGACACTGGATACCAAGACAGTAACCTCTGCATGAGCCTGGAGGTACTGGGGCATTCTGTGCTGCCTGAGGGACAGGAACCAGCTACAGATACCCTTAATCCCACATCAGGGTGAGAGGGAGGTCTCCTGCTTGGGCTACAACTCCAAAACAGAACCCTTGAGTTACACCACAACAAATTATGACACACAGGTTGAGTTACCTGTGAGCAACACAGACATGCAAAACATGCATTACACAGTAATGTGAAAGCTGGAGAAGTGCAATGACAGTCTTACAGCTACCCACCATCAGTGGAAACGAGAATGGAAGTGTCTCCACCTGCTCACGCCTGTAATGAACTGTCATGGGCTCTTTGAATCAGAATGCCACAAGGCTTTTCAGAATGACTGGAGATAGTTGGCTGCTCTGGCAATTGCAACAGGCTGCAGCAGAAATCAAGCTCAAACGCTTGCTGTCAGTTGAGGCAGAAGTGAAAACAAAGTGGAAATACAGGAGTTACTGTGTTGTGTGGCTGTGAGCAGCTCATTGCAAGGATGGGCACGTTGGAAGCTGTGGCTTGAAGGTACAAAGCCTGCTTCCTTCAAAACCTTCCTGCAAAACCTTCCATGGAAAGGTTTTTTTTTGTTCCATGTACACTTCCTGTTTGCCAGACAGAGGCTCAGTGCCTTGTAGGACACTTTGAGTTGTGACATTTTAATTGCTGAAGTGCCCCCTGAACTCGTGACAGACCTCAGCTGTGGTTTTTACCACTCCCACCCAAGGTCGTACAAGCTGGTCAATGAAATTTTTTTCTCCACTTCTGAACCCTTATGTATTTCCAGATATATGTACAGGCTTACATATCAAAAAAATAAGGACATATGCTCTTACAAACTACAAATTGGTATATCCTTAATGCACCTAGTGAAGAAACATGTAGACCAAAAAAAGGCTGTGGCTTTTTTGTAGGGGGTTGTAGCTAACAGGCATGAAAAAGCTGCTCAGGCAAGCCCCTGCCTTGTTCTTCCTCTTGCATTGTAAGGAACAAGAAGTTCCACCAAGCCCTGCATTGCACACTTAGCTGCAGACTGGGAAAGGTTGTTCAGGTTTTTGATCAGCCACTCCTAAATTCCAAGTAACTCAAATAAATACTAAAATTAAGGGGCAAATCTCATTCTCTCTCTGTCTTTCTCTCGGCAAAAATGGTAAATACAGGTTGCAAAGACTGTCTCAAGCAGCTCTTTCAAAGAGGTCAAATGAAAGCCTAGAAAACAAACATCAGCTGTTGTATTCCAGTTTCTGTGGCATGCCACTGACTGGAGGCAGAAAACCAACATGAGGCATTTATGAAGAGGGACCAACTAACCCTGGTGACCTGGCCAACAGTCCCCCTTGAAGCACAACAAAGACCATCCCCTATTTGGAACAACCATTTGGATGCAAAAAGGGTTTTCTAGCTTAAAGGGTGAATTTCAGGGCCTGTTGCTCTGTAGTCTAATAAATGGCACAGAATGGATTTGGTAAGGTACCTACCTGGGCTGCTCTTCCAAAACTCACATACACAGAGCTTCCCACAGAAAAAGTCATCAGCAACAGCCACCTCCACCAGTGAGGGCCTCAAATGCCTTTCCAGTGGTCTCAGGGCTCCTCTCATGGCATAGCATTCTCTAGAAGGAACTTCAGGAAAAAACCTTCCCAGACTTCTACTGACCTGTTATTTCTCCATGACTTTGACATGACTGGGCCACTTGTAAAAGGTTTTCTCACCTCTCCTTATTTTCAAGAGGAGCTTTGGATGATAGAACTGCTGTGCTCAGCTCAGGGGTGAATCCATCCAATGTGGGTGGTGGGCAGTGGTTGAGGCCAAAGTGCTGTGCTCCAAAGCAGAATTTTTCCAGTTACTGGCAGTCTTACAGTCACTGCTGTTGATTAGCAGTGTTCCTAATAATGTTTTGTACATCTTCTGATCCATTCATCTTCTAGACAGCAACAAGTCTGCGCAGTCAAAAAGATGCACCTTCTTTCCCTCTTCTGAAGCAGCAGACCACAAACTTGATGTTTGCTAAGTCCATTTTTCACATCTGTCATAAGGAATGTTTACACTTCTGCTGCAACAGCATCTTTTCCAAGTCTTTTGTGTTCCTGTGGCAACATGATGCTGCTGGTTTTAATAGAAATGAGTGGTGCAGCTGGAGTTAGTCATGAGGCCTGCAAACCTTGATGTCCTCTTTAAGGCTGCAAATGCCCACTTCCATCTCACAGCTCTGGAAACTGTTTCTTCTCCTGGCACACTTTCCTGTCATGTAAAGCCAAGAATGATTCCCACTTGGAGCAGAGTCAAACACAACCCTGGAAACCTGCTTAGATGCTACAAAATTGGGCCACTCTGTATGGCCTCTGCTTTTGGTTGCTGGAAAAGTCTCCATGAGCAGTATTTATTTCACTGGCTTATTTTCTTGCAGAATCCAGCTCTTTGTCTTCATTCCCAAATGGGCAGTTGTATTTTTGCCATCTAGCACCTGTACAGGTAGTGATTCCTCCTCAGAAGTTTCAGCCACAGCAGGACACCAGGTGAACAGAGAGACTGCAACATCCACTTTATACAGTGACTTCCTCACCTTGGTTTCCAAAGCAGCAAAACATTACAAAACCCAGGAGTGTAACATTAAATCAGTCCTTGTTCTGCTTACAACACGGTGCTTTCCTGCCTCTTTGAAATCCATTGCCACCTGCCAATTCTGAATTTCATAGTACAACACTAAACAGTAATTTGTTCACTCTTCTGTATTTCTTCTGACTACAAATGCCAACCGTGAGATGTCTTACGTGCAAGTTACTTCAAATTCAAGGTGATGAAAAAGTGCACAAGAAGAAGTAGATATTGTTATGCTCCATAATCCAGGTTGTTGTAATTCCAACAGCCTTCAAGCAATGCCCTCAAAATAATCTACAATTTGTAAGAATCAAATAATTCCATTTCTCTTCTGAGAGGAAACCCAGTTCTGGTGGGCAAGAACTTGGGTGAAAGTCCAATTGAGTCTTTGTCATACAAATGCTGTGAAGTGTGCAGACTTTCATTTTCTAATAAAACCATGAGAAGTGGTGACATTTCTTTCATGAACTGGCTATAGCTCAGAGGACTCTCGCTATACAATGCAAATTTATCCTTACACTACCATTTTTATTTTTGGTGTAAACACCTCCTAGCTCTTTCCCCCACAATTTCTCTGCCATTCTTTGCTGCTCCCCACTAAAAGATGTGGCACCGAAAAGAAGCAATTTCAATAAACTCAGAAAACCAAAGTATTATCATACTGTATCTCAAAGCCAGGGAGCACCAACCTCCAAATCTACTGTGAACTCCAAGTTTGGCTGTCAGCAGCGGTAGCTACAACCCAAAAGCCCCTAATGCAAGGGGTGCAATACAGGTGGTATTTGCAGGTAACCTGGCCATGCTCATGTTCAGTAGCACATGCAAGCAGGTTTTAGCATGCAGAGGAGAACATGTCAGCATGACTCCTGAAGCCCAGCTAGAGTGGAAGGTTTTTTTCCCCAGGGGGTTTGCTATGAGCTAGAAGACTATTTTGCTTTTTCAAATTATTTGGATGGGAGTTAAATTTCTCTGGGACTGCTAAGAAATATCAGCATTTCTAAAGCTGGCCAGGTAAGGTCAAAGCCTTGAAACCACAGCGTTAAAACTGAGTTAAGCAATAAATTGCAAGAAACCTCTGGAGGATGAAGGGGGAAGAGAAGCAATCTCAGCTCTCAGTATTGCCCTGTGGAAGAAGCCAGCAAACAAGCAATGCTTTCCTTCCAGTTCAGGCTAAACACAGTAAACAGGAAAACACACTAAACAGGAAGCAGGATCCACTTAAGAAATTAAATCCTACAAAAAGATTCGGTAAGCAGCACTCTCTTCACTTTCCAGCTGGATGACAGAGTAAACCTTTTAGATTCCACCAGAAGTACAGACAGAGCAAACAATTAAACAATCACATGTAGGGACGATGACAGCAACTATTTCACCGACCGTTTGCACTCTAAGGAAAAACCTCATAATCTCCTTCAGAGCTTTACATAATAATTTCTGGCTGAATAGCACAGGTCAGGTAGGGAGCTCATGGTGCATGATATTCGTATGGAGCCCATTTTTCAGTGATGTGCATTAGCCAAGTTCTCATTGGCCTGGAGCAATGCCAGGAGAAAGTACCAGAGTGTTACCGGTCTCCCATAATTTTCTAATAATTACTTTTGTCCTCTACTTTTATTGACTAAATTTTCTGACTCTTAATATGCTGCCAGAGTTGCATCTTAAAAAGCCTGAAACAAACAAAAAACCCTAAACCCAAACCTAAACTTGTCTATTGGAATTTCACAGCCAGAGATGAATCTTGTCCTGTTTCACAACAAGGATATCTAACCCAAAGCCAAGATTGCAACTACTCTTTCAGCATCTCATAGCAAAGTCAGTAAAACTGTATCTTTGTGTTTTCTAGATCTGTAACTGAACCTGGATTACCTGTACTCTGTTCTTTTTCATGTAACTTTTAATAATTAAAAAACAATTCCAGAGCAACAGTGAATTATTCATCCTCAACCATCTAAATATCCTGTTCCACTTCCAAAAGTATGATATTTGCACTTAATTTTCTACATTTTGAGATAGAGGACTGCTTCTTTCAGTCATTCTGGCAAGTCAGGGACTAGATCAGACAAACCAATGCTGAATCCCTCTACCAAATCTTTCTATCACGTCCAGGACACCCACTGCACTTGGGACAGCACAGGTAATTCCTTACCTGTAATAACTCAGTTAATAGGCATGATAATTTATAAAGCTTATATGCAGGTCAGCCCCCAAATGTTCCCCCTGTAACTGTGCCAGTTTAAGGTATTATCTTTCCTAGTACACGTTTTTATGTATATTACTGCACATTAAATAGTCAAAATTCCAGAGCTGTCATTCAATTGCCCATATCTCAACAAACTTTTGGTTTTTTACATGTATGTCCCACCAAAAATGTATTTCTTTAGCTTGCCATTAGCTGGACTCCATCAACTAGATGTGCACCATCCTTTAGCAGATCCGGCACCCTGAACCCCTGAATGTTTTTTATTTCAATACTATTGAACATCATCAGTTTGTTTTGTCCTAAGCAATTCAAAAGGTTCAAAAATGTCACAACCCCAAGTAAAACTCCCTCTCATACCTCTGTGGTACAGATTAGTGAGGTTGGCCACTGCCCTCTGCAGGAGCAGCTGAGATGGCTTTCTCCTGTGCTGCACGATCCACAGTTGCCTGTGCCTCGGATTTCCAAGCATGGCTTTCACATGCAAAACATACAAACAACAAATGTATCGACGGGCAGCTCCTGGTATCAAGATCTGCTCTGTACACATCCCAGGGCCTCCACCAGCTCCTGCAGGATTCCCTTTATCCTTGTCATATCGACTAACATCCTCTGCATGTTGAATCCATTCCCTGTTCTTGATGGCCATACATCTTTTTCTTCGACCCGGTGCAGCAGCGCTGACTCACTCTGGTTGCCTTGGAAGCGCTGCTAAACCACCACATTCAATTCCAGCACACTGGTGTAGGTCTCTTTCAAGAGATCCCGATAGGAGTCAGCAAGGAGAAACACTTTGAAAATGAGCTGCCTTATCCAAACAGGTAATTCCCAAACCGATGTCATTCTCATCGATACGCAATCTCTTCTAAGGTTCTGCTGCAGGTCATTTCTGCTCCACAAATTCTAAATTAGCCAAGACTTCCAAACCTTTTCTTTCTTTCTTTCCAGTTTGGGGTATCCACGATGTCAAGCTGTTAATTGCTTTTGCAGGATGGAGCAGGTAAATGTTTTGTACAACAGCTTTCATAATCCACTCAGCACTTTGTATTTTCTCAGCCAAAAGAAATTTTTATTTCCAACAGGATTTTATGACTCTTCTGGATAAATTCCAAGTTCTCCCAGGAAGCCATTACACATTGTTTTAATTCCTCCTGGCTCGGCTTTAGAATCATGACAGCTCTGGTTTCTGTAAAGACTTGACCACCAAGCACAATCCTGCTCTGCTGGAGAGCACCCCTCACCTCTGACCACAGCATTGGGGGGTTAAGGCACAGCTGAGTCAAAGGATTTTAAGCACTTCCCACTGCAAAATACTTCCCATGGAATCGACTGTGGTAGCTTTTCTTTATTTGCTCTACACAACTGCCACTACTTTCGAGCCACGGTGCACGAGGAAATATTGAATCTCCATACTTTCCACAAGCTCCCCCATGGAAAACCTCCAAGGTTCCCTCCCAGCTACCCAAAAACCTTCTGCCCATGCTTTGACACCACCCTGAAGAGCCAAAGTGAAAGTGTCAAATTCAGCAGTTCCAGCACACACTGTTCTGCTGTCACAGTGCTACATACAGAGTTGACTCTTCACCAATATAAAATCAATGCAATAACAGGAACTTTTTTTTTTTTTTGAGTATGTAGAATAGAACAGACACTATGAAAAAAAAAAAACAATTTTTATTCAGTTGAAAAGAAGTCATTTACTCAATCACATTAACTATGCTAAAAATGACTTTTTTCTGACTACACCAGCAGTTAAATATTTTCAGCACCAATTCATGACACATTAGTGACATTTATCACAACAGGTCTATTTCTTAATGTAAAGGACATACTAACTTCAGTAGCTGCTACTGGGAAAGGAGTAAGCAGAAGGCTGCCTTTTCTTTCCAAATATTTATGAGTGAGAGTAGCAACTTATAGAAATAAATAACTGCCAAATTATCTCCCAAATCTTTAAATCGATCTTTTAAAAATAGAGTTAAAATAGATATCTTAATATGAGCTATCATAGATTTTATTTTTATGTGCTGAATACTCCAAAATGTGAGTAGTTGAGCAAGCATCCAGTACATAACTTTTAAAATAGTTCTTCCCTCCCCACAATATCAACCCCATTTTTTTATCCATGTCATGCTGGTTAGATCCCTATCTCTAGTGACTTCCCAGTAAACAACACGCTGTTTGATATCGCTAGGATATGCTACCATCCTATGAGTGAGAGAAGTCAGTGACCTGGTGAAATACCACCAACTCACACCAACAGAAAATTCATCCAGTCATTGGCTTGTTAACTCTGAACATCAAACAAATCCTAAGCTTTAGTTTTTCAAAGCCTTTGTGGTCTTCCTCTTGCTGGGCCAGTTCAGAAGGTCATCACTGAAGGCAGAACCGATGAAGGCAAAGAAACCAAAAAGCAGCAGATAGTACTGTCTCTGTCCTTTTAAACAAATCAAGTTCGCACAAAACAAAAGGAGACAAGGTTAAAATGAAGTTTATTAGTTTTTTTGGTTTTTTTAAGCTTTTTTTATATAAAACTGTTTGTGAAACAGCTATTTTTATTCCCATGGCAGAGTGACCCCTGAAAGATGCACTAACCCCTTTCTTAAGGCCTTAACAAGAAAAAAACATGATTTTTTTGTGGTTGTTCCTAAAACCCAAATGCTTTAAAATTACATAATTTACAAAAAAAAAAAAAAAAAAAAAAAAAAAAAAAATTAAAAAAAAAAAAAAAAAAAAAAAAAAAAAAACACCACCCAAANNAAAAAAAAAAAAAAAAAAAAAAAAAAAATTTAAAAAGAAAAAGGAAAAAAAAGAAAATAAACCTGACCCCAAATAACTATATATAGTGTAGACTGTTACACTGACATTCCCTCTTCCTTCCTCAGGAAAAGCAAAAATGTAAAAATAAAAAGAGGGCCAAGTGGATTTACCCAAATTAGTTTGAAGACACATTGACTCCACCAACTTCAGACTTCCTTTTGTTCCCCAATTGAGCAGGTAAACCATGTCTTCCTCTCACCTGCCTTCCAAACTGAAGGCAGCTTCTTGGAATGATCTGGGGGTCATGTTGTTGCACACAGGGCAGATACTCCCTTGCCCTGTGTGGTACAGTGTTCCCACACCAGTGAGGTGTATGGGACCTAGCAAGCAGCAGCCACCTCTTACTTTATGAGTCTCACGACCCAAGAGTCTGCAGATGTTATTCAAGCTTACATTGTTAACAGTGTTTCTCAAAAATGGAAACCTCCCTACCCCTCAGACACAACTACTGACACCAAATTACCTGCAACCATTCAAGCCTTCCTGCCACACCCTACAAACAATTTATCAATATTTTATTTGCCTTTCAAAATTGAATTTCATCAGATGTTGTGAGAAAGAAAGCAAGCGGAACAGAGGCAAGTCCTGTTTGGAGTACTCCCAGTTTTGCTGTTCTTTCCCACAAAATGTTAGGCTCCACATGCCTTGCTTTAATTTTGGATTTAATACTTACTTTAGCTATAGGTTTCTTTTTTAATTTATATGGGGTTTTTAAAATCTTAATCAAAAGCATCAAAAGGGATATAGCGCACCTTTCATTTAAAACAAAGTCTTTCAAGACTAAAAAATAGATCTTTATATATATATATATTTATCCCTCCCTCTTTATTTCCCCCCACCTGTTTCCTTTTCCCCCTCCCCTCCCCACTGTCACTATGGAGATTGTGTCCATGGAAACAGCTGGTTCAGACTCCTTGGTCAGATTCTGTGATGTCATCAGTCTTGAGTGTGATGTAAGAATTTATGAAGGAAGTGCTGGCATTGGCAGGCACGTCGAGAGGGGGCATGGCTGCACAGTGGGAGAGATTCCATTCAGTCACGAATGTCCACCGCTTTTTATCTCAACAGCCTAACCTGAAAAACAAAGTCAAAATAATATTGGAATGGTTCCTTCCCTCCATTTGCAAACAGGCCCCTCAGGCTTTGGAAAAACCCACTCAGCAGGCTGCCACAGCAGCAACACCAAGAGCTCTTTAGCTTTGTGGACTGAAAACAGATATACACAATGGTGAGTAGTTCATAAAAGCAAATCCATGTGGTAAAAACTCTTCATTTAACAACCAGCAAAAAAAAAAAAAAAATTCAACAAGCCCAGCTCTGACGGAGGTCTGGGATGACAGGATGATCCAAACCACAATGGCACGGCACTCACCTCCACCTTCAGCAGCCAGGAAGGAGCTCACTTACCTCATGTCTGCTCCTCACACTGACCATGAGATTGGGAAAGAGAGGGGCCAAGCATGTCCCAGCATGGTGACAGCTCCAGGGATGCCATGAGGGACTGCACTAAAACGTTCCCCTATGGGCCACGCTGCTACCATCCAATGGTGGTTTCCAGAGAATATGCAGCAGATAGTGAAACTAGTATCAAAATTACAGGAGTCCAGGAACCAAACCTGGGAAATTGCCAGATTTCACTAGCTAAACTAATTGAAGGGCAGGTGATATTTCTGCTGCTTTTTTGATCTAATTTTCCTATTATGGAGACAGTTCACAGAAGGACTGAGCTTGTGATGTCTTTCAAGACAAATGTGGAAACGTCCAAGTGCTTGGCACATGTTCTCCCTGTCCAGAAATTCTCTGAGGTGAGAAAATGAACTTCAGGAGTTTGCTAAGTTGGTGGAGGCTCAGCTCAAAAGAGAAATTACAAAGTTAAAATTTAATTTCTCTAAGTTAGGGTTCTCATTCTTACTCTGCATAGAGAGAAAGCAAAGCTTGAAATAATGTATTCCTTCCTTCCCTTATCCTGTAACACAAGTGAGCCCAACAGCAATTTATTTATTTAGTAAGGTTACTTAGATATGACTTGGATAAATCCCTTCCTACCAGCTAGCGAGCTCGGGAAAAAAACTTGCACCAGAAGTGATGCATATGGAAAGCAGTTAACGGAATTAGAGGTGCGCCTGGGAGCAAAGTTACACCCATGTTTGTTCATAGCTGGCAATTAAACTCCAGGAACCCTAACTAAGTGTGATGCAGAAGTCAATACTGCTCTGATCATCAGCACACCAATTAGATTACATCCCAGCAAGCCCAACTCTTGGCTGCAAACATCCCCTATCCAGGAGTGCCAGGCTGAGTGAGTAAAGAGTCAGGCAAGCACATACAAAAAGCAGACGGGCAAGGTCACGGAGCAGCAGCTGAAGAGGAAAGGGGGAGGTTCCCAGAGAGATCAGGCAGCTGCCCTTTGTGGTTTCATTACCGCGCAACTGCGAGCCCTCACTGAGGGAGGGTCAAGGCCGTGTTGCTGTCTCTGGCTCCCGTACAACTGCAGCTTGCCCATGCCTGGAATTGGTCCAGAGCATTAGGCACTGGCTCAGGGAAGAAACAGGCTCAACACACACAGAGTCCTGCCTCATTCCTGGACAAGATCCAGAGCACCAGACTTGCTCTCACAGTCACTCTCCAGATCTGGACTTGATCCAAATGTTCTAGAGGCAACTGGCTCAGAGAGAGAGAAGCCACGAAGACAGAATACACTGACTTGCCTGGATGTTATCCAACATGCAGGATTTTTCTTAACTTGCTAGGCCTGGGAGTGAACCAGGACTAAAACTGCCCAATAATCTCACAATTGAGTATCCATTGTATCTTACCCTAAGGCCAGCAGAAGGACAGTTCCAGTACTGCCTGGACTGCTACAGAATTCCCTTGAAGTTCTTTAATTACCCCAGTAATACAAAATTTGGTTGTGGTTTTTTGTTTGGTTGGTTGGTTGTTTTTGGTTTTTTCTTCGGGGGGGTTTGTTGCTATGAGGATCTTTTAGCTTTGCATGGCTTTTATTCTGAAATGCAAGATCAGGTTGGAATTGGAGAACCTAATTTTCAAGATATTCTGAACATTGAAAGGGGGTGGCTAAATAGAACCTTCTGGTAAGAATTACTTGAGGCAAAAGTGGAAAGAAATGATGCCTTAGAGAGATATCTAGAGCATACAGTGAATACAGTGCATAGATTCCACAGTCTGCAAGGTCTTAAGACATTCCTATGATATATAAAAAAAGAGCTAGCACTGGAAAATAATGCAGGGAACAAAGCTGTGTAAAGGTCTGCGGGACACAGTAATGTTCACCAGTACCTTAAAGGAATGGCCCAAAAATCACCAGACTTCCCTAGTGTTAAACAGCCATAAGAGGCACTTTGGCTGTGGGACTCTCATCCTGCTTTAACATTATGAATTACATTGCCCGTTACATTTTAAGGAAAAGAGAAAAGCTTAAAGGAATCCCACTGACCTTTACCATGGAAGGAGAAAGCTACTCAAACACTGAATACTGTTAAGTATTGTTTACATGGTAACTGTTAAAACAACACTCCAAAGCCAAGAATGAATGCTATTAAAAATGAAAAGTCACAGAACACAGCTGAGCTAAAGCAAGTCAGCAGTCAGTCTACAAAAAGTGTTTATATGGGACACTACCTGTCTTCTGCTACTGCACCAAAACCCCACAATCTTAATCTCTCATCCTTCACACAGAACACCTTTAGAAGTACTTCACAATTACTTTACTTGAAAATCAGGAAAGATTTTAAGTCAAGGGAGGTGCCTGGGAAGGGAACAGCAATGAAGGAAGGGAATTACCATCAGCAGTTCCAAGAACTGACATGAAAGAGCAACTTCCCCTGCATGATTGCAAGAAAAAGACAGAAAAGCAAATAGCTTGAGTAAGAAACACAACTGAGTAGTGAAATGAAGGCAAGAGACCTTCCTGGGCTGCAGTTTCATGGACAGGGTGCCAACAAGTTTTAATTTGAAACCAAACACTTATTTCATTTTAATCTGCCCTGTTGCCTTTGAACTGCAATGCACTTGCAATTGAGTAGGAAATAAGAAATCCCAACCTCATCCCATTCCCTGGGTGCTAACTCCCACCTCAGTGCTACTCCCTCCTTGTGCCAGTGTATTTTCCCAGCCACACAGTGAACCAGATTAGGAAAATGACCCAGCTCTGATGCTCACATGGCAAAAAGCTGTTTCAGACAAATTGAATTCCCAACCAAGTTGTCACCTGGCTCTATGAACGCTGGGTCTAGACAAAGGAGGAGGCAGGAAGGAAGTGCAGTGAGGAGCTTGGGGCACATTACAAAGTTATGGAATTGTGACCACTTCTGGATACAGTTCTACCTTCTATGCCCTATGTCTGCTTGCAAAATAGAGAAAAAAGCTGGGCTAAAAGAAACACAGTGGGCTCCTGCTAAGACTGATTTACTTATCCCTGGATCTATCTACATTTCCAGAAAATGGGAATCCTGGGTTACAATAATCCTGAGCTCATCAATATTATTTATTCCTTACATATAGAATTTAAGATACTTTGATGACTTTATTTATACAGAAGCTTACTAACTACTCTGAGACTCACAGAAAAACACCTTCAGATCCTTATGGACGTGATACAAAAGGAGATTTCTGCCACTCGTTTAGCTGATAATCAGGCAGTTGTAACAGCTAACAAGCTTTGCCTTTCACTGTTTAACAGAAGGAACTGCTGCAGAAATACAAAAAAAATGAACAAGATGGTAGCAGAGAAAAAAAAATTACAAATTTTCTGAATATATTCAAAAGCATCTTGATTTCTCACAGAAATGGGGAAGGCACTGGATGTAAGACAGCAGGTGGAACTGGAAGCTCTCCCCCACTCACCTGTGCTTGCTTTTATATCCATTCCCAGGAGTACACTTCCCCCCTCACCCCCGCTCCGACTGCTCTGTGCTGAGGCTGCCTTTCACCATCTTGTTCTGCAAGGAGGGAAGAGAGCAAGGAAGGAGGGGCTGACAAACCAGCAAGCCAAACAGAGGAGGAAAAAGAAAATGAGGGAGAAACGGAAGACAGGGGTAGGGAAAGGGAACATACAGAAAGTGAGAGAGAGAGAGAGAGAGAGAGAGAGAGAGAAAGAGAAGTCAGTATTGGAGTCAGAAATAGACTTTTCAGACAGAGTTTTCCCCAAGACAAAAGCAGGTAATTCCACAAAAGTAGAGTCTGAGATATGAAAGCCTAGATAATTTTAAGAAACACAGAATTTAACACAGAAAGGTAGAACAAGCTGAGAAGCATCATTTGAAAATTGCCCAAACAGATGGCTTAAGACAATCTAAGATGGCTGAGCCACCAAAAGGTGAGTTATGCCATCCCCTTTATAGCCTCTCCACAGCTCAGCATCCTCATCAGGTCTGTTACAACCTCACTTGCTGTGATGCAGACGGAGCCGTTTGGATCTGTGAGAGAAACCCTTCAAAAGATGACAGTTTTCAGAAAGCATTTTCCCTGTGATAAAAGCTGATATTTTGCATAAGTAGCACATTCAGGACATGGATGGTTGAAGCATCAATCCTGACAGAAAGAAATGGAAAAGCTCACTGGGGAGCACATAGAAAGGCAGGACTAGTCCCCTCTGGACTTAGCTTGCTTATGCCCTAAGTGTCAAGCACAATTAATGAGGCAAGAAGCACCTCTGCTCTCCAGGAGCCTTCCTGTGATGAAGTGTATTTACCGGTGTGAGGCACGGACTGCCAAAGGGTAAGAGGTCCTGTACTGGGGGACTTAATGCTGGAGATTTATAAAGTTAGCTCCTCCACCCATTAGCTACAGAACAGCAGAGTGAGCTATGAGACAGTTACTAATTTGCTAATAGTGCTGAGCTGGTGTTACTTAAAAGCACCACTTTCAACAGACTAATTCAAAGTCTTTCTTCCTCTCAATTGCTCATACTCATATCATGCAAAAAAATTGATGCAATTTGTTCTCCAATCATTGTAGAGCAAAGGTTTTCAGCCTTCCTGTTCCTGCATTGTCACTGTCTGGAATTCCCCTTTCCAGCCACTACAATGGAAGGAACAGAGTGAGCTTATATTCTGCCCTGCAAAAGGATTGGGAACAAACCAGTGATGATTAGTGAAACACATGGTGAGGGCAGAGAAAGAAAGCAAATAAAACTCTACTTGGCTTCAAAGAAATTATTTGTCTTTACTAAGCAAAAGTCAACAAACTTCAGTGTCAAATAAAGGCTACTGGTGTTGAATTTGTTTTTGATGCAATAAAAAAAGTGATCTGCAGTGGGATAGTTCTGAATAGAATTCAAAATTTTATTGCCTCATGAAGAACCATTATGAACTTAACTGGTAGTTGTCCCACTCCCATCCTGCAAGATTAGTTTAGAAATCCATGTGCCTTCTCAGAATTTCCTCTGAAAAGCTGGATTCTTTGCTTGAATCTAAACCAGTTCTTTCCTTTAATGGTTTGAGCACCATCACTGCAAAGTGCTCACATACAGCAGCAGTGACTCAAGCCATCTATGTAACACTGTATTTCCCTGGAATACTTCAGGCAACAGGCAGCAAAAAGAAAACAGCCTTCAAATACACAACCCTCTGTAATGGTTTAACCCCACTGACAACTAAGTACCAAGAAGAATATACCTATCCCATCCAAACCTAGGACGTGCTCCAATCATCTTTAGCCAAGTATCCTAAGTTGAGCAGAGGGTGGCACTTAGGCAGTTACGCTACACAGAAAGGGGATCTCATCCTTCCTGGTTTTGTTTGGAAAGATCTGCAGGTTCTTGTAGCATTAATGCATTAATTTGAGCTTGCTGTACATTGTCAACACTATTCCACAGTTGTGCAGAATAATTTATTTTCTTTTATATAATGAAAAGTAGGCCAATTCTGGATAAGAGGCTGAATGTGCACTGAATCTTCCAGCACATTTTAAATACGTGTGTATAAATACACCACTTTGTGGTAGAACACCCAGAAAGGACCATGAGGCTAATTCCTGTATGTTTACAAAAGACAGATTAAGAATAAGCTGTGAAAACAAAAGACCACCAGATGTCAGTCTAATTCTAGGCAGGGATCTGCAGACAAGAACTAGATGGAGACTAATCCCTGCTAGAAAGCAACACAATTCTTCCCTATTATCATTTCCTTTTCAGCAAAAGCCATCCAAACTCTTGCCCAATTCCTGCTGTATTCAACTGGCAACAAGAACAGTTGTTTTTTCTGGATACTCTCTGACCATTTAAAACTGGAAGACTGGTATCCACAACCTCCCAGGGATGTATCCTCCCTTAAAGGCTGGAAGGCATATTCCCAGCACTGTATCCCATTACTTATGGCTACAAGAGAATATGTATTGGCTACCTTGTCCCCTCTTGCCATGCAGACAGCTCTTTGCACCACTGTGTTTGTAGGCTCCAGGGACAATCATTAAGAATGCCCAGACCCTGGGCAGAAGCAGCATAGGGGTCTTCTGATGAACTAAAGATGTACAGAACAACCCCACAGATCCACTGAAGGCTGAGTGGTTGGACCCAGTCCAGTTACTACTGGTAAACTAGAACAAGATGTTTCCAGAAACCAGGAGAACTTTTTCATAAAGTCATTTTTCTTCTTCCTTGCAACCTCAGTAAATCCAAGGAGAAAACCTGACAGTTCAATGCAACATTCAAACAGGAGTAGTGAGCAACATACTGATTCTATCACAGAATTCAGGAAATTAAGTTGAGCTTTCTGAAGAGTCATCAAGGATCTAAAGAAACAGTGAGCAGATGGAACAAAAATGTTATCTTCTTAAACTTGGTAGTCTTGAGTTGATGTTTGCCCCCAGAACATACCACAAGCATATACCACAGAATAATTGAACTAAAAGCATATCTGACTACAGACATTATCCAGGTAATAAAATTACTAATCCAAATTTAGAAACCAGAAGAGGGCAACAAGAAACCCAGGTATAATCCAGGAGAGGATTCTTACCTTGTGCTTGGGGCACCTCACTGAGAAATTCTCTTCGTTTAGTAAACAATCTAGAGGAGGAGAAGACAGCAATGTATTATTTTTTTAATGAAAACCAACTTGAACAATACATCACATGTGTTAATCTTGCCTCACAGGTACACATTTTTCATTCCAAGATGTCTCATAGGAATACTTTGTTATTAGCAGGTTCATTCCTTCCACCCCCAAAATTCTAGCAAACAAAGTAACTGAACACTCCAAGTGACAATGTTGCTTGGATTATCAAACAACCTTGGTTTCCTCCATGATCTGTATGCAGTAAGAATGATAACAGCAAGCCTACAAATCCTGTATCCCAACCCCCTTCAGCTATTCCAGCCTTCTTGGCTTTAGCACAAGGAAGATGGACACATTGATACAGTCTGAACAGACAATCCCTGTACAATTTCATAGTACAAATGCTGCCTTTCACCCTTACCCCAAGGCCCTGCCAGCATCAGGGAGAGAAGGGGTGTGTGTCTCTAGGTATGGGTGTATACAGTTTACTTGCAATCCCAAATCCTGGTGTAAGTTTACACTGTGACACTATGTCTGGTAGTCTGGTCACTCATGCTGCTCTTAGATCTGCTTTCATGAATCTTATATGTGAAGCTTCTATGATCTAAAAAATGGTTTAGTTAATTATTTAAACATATTACATAAAGTGAGGTACCTATATGGAACTGCTTATTTATGAACAAATTAAGCAATACTGCCATTTGCAGAGCACTCATTTAGCAGCACTGCCAGAGTACGGATTGCTTCTCCTCGCATCCCCCCTCCCAGACTATGCCTCTAAGTGATGCAAGTCAGCAGCTCCCAGAACTTCAGCCACAGGAAAAAGCAGCACTCCCCTCAGAGCACTCAGCTGCCTCCCCTGGGCACCCTGGATTGCAGGGTCACCTCTCAACCTGCCCAAACGCCTGATACCCGTTGGTTGCAATCGCCTCTTCCACTGGAGGCTGACCAGGGCTGTCACCTCACGAGCAGGACCAAGCACCCATCCCCACCTCGGCACGACCGACCAACGCTGCCCCAGAGATTTGAGCAAGGTGCTTACGAGCTCCTGCCTACTCCAACGCACCCCAAGAGCTCACAAGTAGAGAAGTGCAATGGTAACTAAGATGTGCTAATTTAAAACGCTCTTAAGTATGTAGCATAACCAGTGCTACCTGCTGTTTCAATCTGCTGGAAGAGTTTAGCAGACAGCAGGAGACTGGAACTAAAGCTTGAGGGAAAAGCTTTCTAGATACACAAGCTTTGGCAGAGTATCCTCTGCTACGGAATGCTTAATGTTTCAACATGAATGCCTCTGGCCTGAATCAAAGGGAAACAGCATGCAAGAGGCTAAGTTACTTGAGAGATTTTAGAAGGGGAGTAAAACCCTTAATCCTGCCACAGATAATTTCAAATGCAGCATTAGCAAATTGCAGGAAATAAATAAAATGTCTTCTCATTATAAGGGCAGGAATCATACATTTAGACTACAGCATGAATTATCACTGCATAATACAGCAATCATCAAAAATATACAGAGCAATCATCAAAAACATACACAGTATGTTAGAACAGAATGGAGTTTTCTTTGTTGGAAACCCAACATTGGTAATGAATGCAATTCTTTAGCTAGTACATCAGAAAGGAAGATTGTACAAGGATCAGGAAGAACTGCCAGAAACCTTGTACCTAATGCCTGATCTGTGTATGGAGCTCAATTTCTTACTAAGGTCAGCATTTTTGTTGCAAATACTAAGAGCAGATCCAATTAATAGCAATTTTTTTGGTTTCTGTTAAAGGACAACTATGAAAAATGTCATCAGCGCACTGTAGAAAATCAGCTGAATACCAATAAGGCAGAAATTGTTCATCATTACAAAGCTGGCCTGGATTTTGGTTAGCAGTTCCAAGTATTTTATATAACAGATTACGATTTGTCATGAAGTCAGCAGACACAGAGCTATGATCAGCTCATTGTGGCAGAAAGGGAAAAGAACTGAGACTTGTCCTTGTTTCCACAGATTTTTCTCCATAAAGGAGTCAGGGAAAACCTAAAACACTCCTAATAGAAGCAATTATTCTTCTGTAAGCTTCATACTTTTGTCTCACCCTCTGTGTTCTGCCTGTTACTCATGTTTAATGATACTTGTGAAGACACAGGATTTCTGTTCTCTGAAAATTCATTTTATTTTCCTGTTAATCTTTTCCTAATTTACAGTCAAAAATCTTCTGTAAGTGGAACTGCCTGCAATATATGTTGTAGGGACAAGTGTGCTGCAACCATCAGGATCTGACTCCAGGTGGGGAGGAACAAGCAGAGGGAGAGGATATAAAATTTCAGAAAACAAAGATCCTGTTTCCATGGAGACATCCCTAGGACTAAGTTATCTTGAGACATCAGAGGCTCTTCATAAATTTGGACAGATGAAAGCCAAACACAGACAATGTTAACCACAGTCATTTCCATACAAAAATTACTTAAGTGGCACTACTGATCTTGATTTTTATGTAAACGGCTAAGAAATGTTCAGCTCTCTTACACCCTGTATTGCCAAAGACTATTTTCTATGAAAGGAAATTAAAAGGCAGCCTGAATTATGCTATATAAATGCATCCATATGTACAAACTGGCAACTTATGAAGCCACGTGCCTTGCAAAGCACTCAACCAGCAACAGCGGGGCAGAGCCTGGCTCCTCACCTGGGTGGGGCTGGACACTGACCACTGGCGCAGAAGCCAGAGCCCAGGTCCCACCCCAGGGCTGCCTTCAGTGCTGCAAGGAACTGAAGCTGTTTGACACATTCCAGCCTCCAGCCCTTTCCCAAAATCTACTGCCTTTCCCAAGGCACAGTAACTGAGAGGGACCACCTTCTAACCCACACGGACCCAAAGGCAGAAACGCTTCAGCTCACACTGCAACTGCTTCGAAATGCAACACGGGTACTTCATCTCAACTAAGGCATGGCCACTTCCAGGAATTCAGACAAACCAAGTGTGTATGACTCAACACACCCTAAAAAACATTCTAGCAAGTGTTTTCTGTTTGGCTTTATTTCTTTGACATACAAAACCAGTCATACATATTCCAAAAGCCTGAAAGCCCTTGTAAATGTTAACACAAACTTCTGAGGATTCAGAACAGATCTGTGACAGATCCTAAATAAAGCAAGGTGGCATCATCCTTCAAAGCAGGATGGTTGATTTCAAAATGGAACTACCACTGAGCTCAAGGAAGCAGAGAAGCACCTGTACAGTTTCACTACAGAAAGACAGTAGAACTGCAAAACCAATAAAAAGTGTTTACAGGCTGAGCAACGAGAAATAATGTTGATTTGTTTCTCAAGGAAGCCTACATTTTCTGCTTGGTCATAAATGAAAACCAGATCTTATGTCATATAACTTGCTTATTTCTTTTACACAGATTTATTGGAAGAGTGTCTATGGATTAAGACAGCTTGATTACACCCACAGATAAAACCAACTGCAAACAAGGTCTTTTACTGTCACACCATCAGGCTGAAATTTTAAATGCTGATTATCTACTTCAAGCTGGGGCTTTTTTATTTATTTTGGTTGAAAACTTCAGCTGAAGCAGCCCAACGATTTCCTTAAAACTCTTTCTTGGAAAAAAGTTATTCCACCCATGATAAACATCCCAGGATTTTTTCTCTGAAAAGCTCTACAATATCCTGATTTTCAGTAGGACCTGGACTTTAGCTAAGGCGTGCCCTTGCCAGCTACCACAAAACCAGCAAACAGAACTCCTTGAAAAGCAATATGGGGATTTTCATGTGCACATCCTCAGAAGAGGCCTATTAGATTTTAGCAGTTAGGTACTTCTAAAAATTCCACCAAATATACTTCTGTTTGGGGGTGATCAGGCCTTTCCTGTAAATGAACCTCTGCCCTCAGAGGGCACCAGACCCTAAAGCAGTGAAGCTGTCAGCTGAATTTCTAAGACTCAAGCAACTGAAAAGAAGAAAGTGACCATTTCAAAACTGCAAAATGGGAAGCACTAGTCCAGCAGGCAGAAGTGAAAACAGTACTGAGAAAGGCAGTCAAGATACAGAAAGAATGGAGGCTAGCAGGAGGGAGACCAGTGCTACTGGAAGTCAGGAGCAGGGAATTAAGGATGAGTGCCAGCAGGAGGCTAAGACAATGAATGGATTGGAACAAGGCATAGAAAGGTGAAACACAGAATATAAAGAACAATATATGAAAACAAACCAGGACTAGCAGGGTGAGGTGTGACAAGGAGCTTAGTTAGGAGAACCAAATGGCAGTAACAAAGCCCAGAGAGGAAAAAGAACTAGAAACAAGAAAGGAGAGGAGGAGGTGAAGTAAGAGCAGAGAGGAGGAAACCAGAGACCTAAAAAATTGGAAAAAGGAAAAGTCAGAAAGAATTAGGAGGAATTGGGTCTTACAAAGAGACTGGAGTAAGAAATTTGTAAAGAGGAGCCTGAGACCAACTAGATAAAGACCTGTGGCTGGTATGAGAAGCCAAAGAGAAGAACATATCAGACACACAGATGAAAAGGAAGAAACAGATAGGAAAATGTATTAAAAAAAGCACCAGTGGAGTATTTTGTTCTCACTAAACCATACTCTTCCTGAAGTGAAACCAGAGACTCACCAGTTTTACCAACTCCTCCACTTTTTTTTAAATATGTTTGTGAAACTCACAGTCCAAGTACCCCGTCTCCATGCAGCTCCTGCAATTTATTACTGCTGTATTACTCAAAGGAGGGAAATTAGCTTGGAATTGTGCACCCTGACAGATGGCCACATGACAACATGATGTCTCATAACAAAATTAAAAGAAAAAGAAGTAAGCATAGCCTTGGAACTTAAACACAAAAAGCTACTCTAAAAAAATCTCACAGGTTGCAAAGTCAAGACAAAAGTGAAAAAAAGCCAAATTTAATCTAACCCAGGTCTACACATTATATAGCACACATGTTACATTTAAAATGGACTAAATGGTATGATTATATACTGGGTTTTGTACATGATGCTGCCTCTTCCATGCATGACACAGAACTGCTCTGGGAATCAGTCATGATTGTTCAGTACATTTCTCATTTTGGAGAATCCTACATTTGCTGAAGTGGAGTAGAGTTAACGAGTAGAGTAAAGTTAATATAGCTGAAGAAAAAGGAGAGTATCTGAATTTTGATATTTGAATTTAGAACCCAGAAAATGCTACATACTGTATGTATGTAAAACATGAATTTAAATTAAGCCCTCCAATTATTGGGGACATTCACTATAATTTTTGTTTTTTCATGGTATTGAAAAGGGCAAGTCACAAACCAGAAACAAATACGTACTAAACACAACATGAATGTGAATCTGATTGGTGATTGTGTGTCTCAAACACACTGTACAAAAGCAAGTTTATTATTGTTCATGAAATTCTCAGGAATGACAGAGATGAACATCATAGGAAATTTCCCATTTCTACTTTCAGAACTGAGAAGGAATCATCTGTAGTAAGTATGACACAGATCCAGCAAGGACAACATATATTCATGAATGAGTATCCCTTCATCCTACAGGCTGAGGTAGGGCCTTATGGAAAGACTTAACAGCCTTTAATTAGGTGATTACTATAAGATAGATTCATAAAAGACCAAAATTACACTTACATGGACACCCTTATTTCTGGTATTTTTTTGAGTATGCGACTTTTGCAACCTGAATAATCTTTCTTTCATGTGAAGTCAAGGATTCCCTCTGCTAGTAGTACTGTGGTACTAGAATATTCCACTGCAATATTAATTTAAAAGTAACAGATAAAATGAACATCTCCAATGGGGTGGGACTTCACAGTGAGAGGGGCAATGCAGTTATAGAGAAATAAGCATTCCAACTTCAAATACTCTAACATTTGGAAAACAGCATAAAATGGGTGGAAAATAAGTGGATTGCTGTGGAATTGGAATAACAAACAGGAAGCTTGCAATTATTTTCCAGTCTAGAGTTGTAATCTTGAATCCTTTCCTGCTTGTTATCAGACGAAGTTTTGTATGACAGAAATGAGTTACAAGGGACTGGAAAAGTGGGGTATTATTTACTCTGAGGTTGACTTTTTTTTTTACCCAAGAATAAAGTTTATCTCCATGAAAAACTGTCATTACTGCACGGAACCCACCAAACTCCCAAGGCCAGGCTCATAGGTGGAAATAGATCATCCAAACAATTAGCTTGTCTAAGGATGAAAATTGGACCTACTCAAGAGACTGGCTGAACTGCTTCTTAGGAGGGAGAAGGATGGCTGTGCTGCAGATGGTACTGATGACTCTACAAACACAAACACTTGAAATCTTTACTAGGACCACCCATAGGAGTATAACCCTGAAAGAAGAAACCCCTTGCTGCTTACTTACATCCTTTTAACAAAGGGTTTATATTTCTGGAAGAAAAGAGTGATCAGTTTTCACACTGCAGCCAAATTCCAGTCACTGTAGCTGCACTCCCCCAAACCAGGCTTTTTCTGCTCTTTTAGGCAGATCCCTTTTCATTACAAGCTCCATCTTGCCCCAACATGTTACTGTACGCCATTTCTCGCCATTTTTATTACTTTATCTTCACAGTAGGAGAAAAACTGAGAGGGAGTAATTTGTAAAGTACCTCAGAATTATTTAGTGTCGTACGATTGGAGTAATCATGGAATACAGTGAAGATGTCAGCTGTTCCTACCTGCATCGATGGCACATGGGTAATGGTATCGGAAGGAGCAGCCTTTGTTGTAGCAGCCTAAGGTGGCTCCCGGTTCCTGGCAATGGGAACATTTCTGAAAGGGAAACCAACAAACAGTAATGGAGATTGCAGCCATTTTTCTGAATACCTGTATTTTCCTGGGAATTTTATCAACCACATTCCAGCACAATTTTTTTGACAAATCACGTTTAACTCTATCTTTCTACACCATACAAATAAAGGCCTTTCGAACAAGTAACAACATAAGCTCTTTCAAACTATGAACTTTTCAGTTGCACTAAGCAGGCAAGAGATACAAATGTTCAGCCATTTCAGAAAGAATTTGAAACACTTCTCAAATCTGTTTTACTGGCCTGTGTTTCAGTACCTGACAATGTCATCACTATTAAATCAGGAGGAAAAAGAGTGGTTTTTAACCTACAGCAGCTTTAAAAGGAGAATTAGCATGACAAATAATGATTTAGAAAACACCACCATAAAAGTAATTTGGTTACATCATTCTCATTATCACTAGTAGTTGAAGATGATCATGGCCAAGTTGAATGTTTTTCCACAGGTGATCAAAAAGGTTTTATTTGGAGTAGAATATGCCATCACAGGAGAACACCTCATCATCATAGAAATGGCACATGTCCAAAAAAACATGCTTGCAGTGCAACAAGGATGCTCATACAATTATTGTCAAAGTAGCTCAGACTCATCTGATGACCATGTTCAATTTTCATTAGTTAAATCCTATTAGCTCAACTAGTCAATGATGTATTTGACCATAATATCAGACAGTTGTGAAAGGAGAAAAAAAGTCTCTCACCTGTTTACTTCATCCTGAATGACTTAAAAAATGACCTAAGGAAGTAATTCTAGAGCACATCTCATTCAGACAGCCATTTTATTTCTTGAATGTATACACTAAATGATTTTTGTTAACTAATCTGATTCTGATCAGAAAGCTGATTTCTGACAGGTTGACATTTTTCCCTTAAAAAAAGATGCAGCCATACCTGGTAGAATTCACCAAATGCTAGGAGACTGCTACTATTTAAAAATTAAAAAGTGAATTAACTACTGGCAGAAAACGAAGAGAGGAACTACCATAATTTTTGAGTCATACTTTAAAAAGACAGGAATTTTGTTTATTCTGCTAAATACAATCAACACCATAATAAGGCCTTGTATAATTGATACAATTCACTTTGAATTCAGGCTGTAAGAAGCTGCCTTTGGTCCCTGCCTGCACACAGGGATGATGACATGATCTAAAATCACTGCTGCTGCTGGAAAAGCCGGTGTCAAACCAGGCTGCTCTAGTGCTGCTACCAGCGAGCTGCACCTGCACCAACAGCTGTGCCAAGCCAGCAGCGCACCTGGCACCGGGCACGGCTCTCCCACCATTCGGGGCCACCCGTCTGCCAACACGGCCACATCCCCGGGACCACACACCTCCAATCCCTGATCAGCACATGCTGCACTGGAGATCTGCAGAACAGACGTGGCCAAAGCTAACAGCCACAGTAAAGTTCCCCACTCTGCATAGTAAACAAGGGGTTGATTACAGTGTTTCCAAACCCTCTGAGAATATCTGACAGTTATTGTTCTTCCTACTATTCTGTGCTGTGCAGAGATGACTATAGTTTGTATTTAAATGCCTGAATGAAGATGAAAGCAAAACTAGTTCCAGCCATAAACCAGGGGGCCCTCTTCAAATCAAAGCAGATGCAACTAACAGAAAAGCTTGTGAGATGTCAGTTTTCGTGACATCTACAACTGCAGTTTTGAGTAACACCTTCTCTTCATGGGTATGCCAAAGCATCCTGAGCCTGATCTTCAGTGCTCCTACTAAATCGTGTCGATATTCTAAGCATGACAAACTACTGCAGTATTTAAGATGCAAGGGAAGTGTTCCTGAAGCCTAGAAAGAGACACACAAGCAGCTTATTATTGCCTGTCAGAACATCAATGCAAGTTTCCAAAGATTAAAAAAAGAGGCTAAACCAATATCGAAATGCACACCAAAATATACGGACCACTAGCCAAACTGCAACGTAATTCACTCTCTCATGGGAGTAAAACCAAACTTCATCCACAGAAAATGTCTTTTCCTGGCTCTGAAGTCAACTCTAGAAAGATATTATGTACTGGCGACAGTCCCAGATTCACCTATGCCAAGTACTCACAGAGTGCAGCTTGAGGAGTTCTGAAACAGAGCTCTGTACCTGTGTGCTTTATTCTCGTTTTTAGATGTGGCTGACTGGGATTAATTATTCTAACAGGAGAGAACCCAAATTGACTATTCTTTTTGAATGCAGATATGAATTTCTAGTCTTGTTCCTCAGAGGCATTCTGCCCTCCCCACTTTATCTCATCTTTTATGTACCATCACACTGTTGCAACAGAAGGTCATTCTCCCCTGGAACACTGTGTCCTGTGCAGAGCAGTCAATAAGAGCAGAGATTGAACTGCAGCTGTATAAAATATTTCTTAACACTAAAAAGGCATGCCTTAAAAGAGTAAGATGTGTGATACAACAGAAAACAAGATCCCTAGCAAAATTTTTGATACTTTTCCAAAAGGTAATTTGTTTTTTGAACTTAACTCTTTGGTGAATCTAGCACGGTTCATGTTACTATTCTGAAAATCATATTCTGAAACATGAAAGGCATTTTGACAGATTTTCAACGGAGAATGGGTAAGGAATGCTTTAAAACAGTTTGTGATTTTAGGAGTGATTAGACAGTAAAAGTGGGTAGTTAAGATGCCAGTGCATGTGCATCGAGCCTTCACTGCCCCTTTTTTTAAGTCTGGCAGATGAACGAGATTTTACCAAGGTTACCTGTGCTCCGCCCACAACAGCAATTCCCCAGTGGATGACTGTGCCACTGACAGCTCAAGGCAGAGATCATCTGCTGCTGCTGGCTCCCCTGCTGCTGAACAAGTCTCCATTCTGGCAGATGCTTCTGCTTTTCACAAGCCACTGACAGTCTAATGGCCCCATTTCTTCTACCTCCCGGGACCCCCAACCATCTGCTTCTTTCAAGGGAAGCTGAGGGAACCACATACAAAATAACCACTCTTTTTTTCGAGTTCTTCCTTCTTGGACACCTGAGTGACTGAAGAAAGCAGACACCCAACAAAGCTCTGTGGTTCTAAAACAATTTCTGAGTCTATCACCTTATCTTTGAAAGAGACTATCATCATGCAGTGCCACATGTCTTCCAAACACACCCAGGTGTTCCCATGAAGACAAAAAAAAAAAGTGCTTAAAAAATTTCTGGATGGTCTCACTCTTCTTTTCCAAGACATTGCTGCTGTGCCTTAAAAGGTAAAAAGATGCCCCGTTCCTGCTGGTACTTTCTGTGGCTTTGGTTAGAACTCTCATTTCATGTATCTATGCTTCAAAACAAAAAATACATACACTACAAATAGGAAACATTCTAACACCAAAATAAAATCACAGAACTTCTTACAAGGAAATGTGTAAATCCAGCATAATGATGATTAATTGTTCTCTTGGTCCACGAGCAAATTTTCACCCAAACTTCACCATCCTGCAGCCATTCGCCAGCAGATGGTAGCAGCCTGTTTGTCACTTGTAAAGGAATTACAGCATTCTTAGCCAGAAAAACAGCACTCCAGCTCTCCTGGGAAGAGAAATTCCTTTTGCTCAGTAAGCAGCCTGCTTAACCTCCCCTGCTTGAAGGAGCTGAAGGCTGGTACTTGGAGTGTGCTCCCAGTGGGAGGTGCCAATGGATAGTAATCTAGGCATCTAATCAACTCTTGGCTTAAACTTAAAAAAAAGGGAAAAAGAGACCACACAGCAAAGACTGATTCATAGGTCCTATCTCCACAATTCATCTCTGGCCACAAGGCACATATATCTCACTTAGAATAGGCTGGAGAGACTGAAAAGTGCCATTTAGAAGAGACACTCCATCCCATGAACTAAATTATCAATAGTATTAAAGCCAGATACATTGTCTCTACCTCTCCACACTATTAGCAGCCCATTTCTTCCTTGCTACAGCTCATCATTCTGTGTCTACCAAAACGAAGTAACAGCCAACCTGGAAGTGTGAACAGCTGGGGGACAGCTATCACAGCGGCAGCAGAACAGCTCTGATTCATTTAAAATGCTACAGCACCTACCAACTATATTTCTTTTGCTTTATGCTTGGCTTTTTTCCTCCTTTGCAATCTGTATTCTTTCACTCTCCTGATACCACACTGTTGTATGTAATAAAATAAGAGTATGCTTTTTTTGCTTCCCTCAGGTTTGTACCCCACTCCACGTAAGTGCTGTAACACAAAGATGTCCTGAGCTACCTTCCTTCCTCCTCCCAAACAAGCACAAAGCTCTCAGCCTTGTGAAAACCAGTGCCCTGAGCTGCTCAAGTAAAGCACTCACCTGCTCACTTTGGCTCTGCACTGACAGAGATAATATCTTTGTCCCTAGACAAAGTACTTCTTAGTACTGGAATCCTACATTGGACGTGGTTTCGCTGGTGGGAGGATGGAAGCTGCCGCCCAGCCCTTCCAAAATATTCTGGGCAGGAGCAGGAACAGTTGCTTAGAAGCAGAAATTAATTGCTTGTAACACTAAATGTAAGGTGTTTTCAGACAACTCCTCCACCATCTTCCTTGCTGAACAATTACCAACCAGTTTACACCAGGGCATCACAACAGGATCATATTTTCTGCTGTCTGTAATACAAAGTATCCTTTCTTGATCAGCAGTTATATACCCTATACTCAGACCTCTTGACTTCCTCTCTTCCAATGATCAGTTTTTCCTTTAGGTTTGTTTTCCTTCTTTTTCCTTTGCTTTCTAAGCAATCTCCTTGTTTTATCACTTCTCCCATACCAGTGTCAAGAATGCATAAAAGGAGTAAAACATAAAGCAACAACTGAAGGTTACTAACAAAACAAAGCAAGCAAAAAGTGAAATATACGTGGCAATAATTACACAGGTACAAGTCTTTGCTTTACATGTTGTTATATGTATTTTTCACACTCTCTCTTTCTCCTGTTTAAATTATAAGCTTTTAGGAAAATAATTACTTCTGTATAATTGCACTGCAGAAATGCAGATGTAAGATAATGAGGACTTCAGAGTCAGCTGCAATATTACGAAGGAGGGCCTTCTGACTATTTCTGATTAAACAGTTGGCAGGCTCGGCAGAGACTCGGATTTAATATCCAGGCAAAAGGGCAGCAGAAACAGCAGGCAGCCACAGTCTCTTTCCTGGAAAGTGGGATGCAGAGACACAACTTATTCCAAAAAGCTACAAGAAAAAATAAAAATAAGTAAGTGTGTGTGCGTGTGTATACATATATATACTGCTTGCTACAGGAGAAAGAAATAAATGATTTTGGAAGACTTCTGCAAAAAGGGACCAAGATGAAAAAAGCAAGGTGGGAAGACATTTTTAGCAAACAGGAGAGGAAAAGAGTACTTTCAATCGGATGTGCAGATACTGGTTAATGAAAAAATTGTTTATGTGACTGGGGCTAGAGATAACAACCAGAACTGAAGGACCCAGAACTATTAGTTTACATTTCCTGACAAACAATTTTAAGTTATCAAAAAAACCCAGACACAGAATATCAGTAAAATGAACCCCACAATTAAAAAGATAAAAATCTTTAAACCTGCATCATAAAAAGGCATCTCTTGCCAATGACGATATCTTCCTGTAGCATGCAAATCAAATAATAAAGGATAATAGTCCAGAAGTAAAACTGGACAGTTGTCTTCAAGTCAAGAAACTAAGGACAAATTTAGATTCCAAGATTTTCAGCAAACAGACAAATCAATGATTTGGAAGATGCTATACTAATAAATCTGCATTAGGAAACATAATAAAAAGTTAGAACTGCAGTGCTGCACAAGCTGCTGAAGCACAAAGGGAAGCTGCAGCTCAAAATGGATGGCACAGAAAAAAAAACCCACAAGAAATCCAAGAGCTGGAAAATGTTTTAAAAATGGAAAATCCTATTCAATACATGCGAAACTGATTATGCTAGAACAGAAGCATTTGAAAGTAAGAGCAGAGCATTTTATTACCCTCAACTAGAAGGAAAAATAGAATGCAACAAGAGCAGAAATAAACATTTAGTTTTAACAAAGAATGGTTTGCCAGCAATAATTTTAAGGTCCTATGCAGACACTTAAGCTATTCAACTGCACTTATAGAGACTCTCAAGAAGGGGGGTGAACAATAAGATGCGAAAACTTGTGAAGTCTGTAAAATTATCCAGAGTAGCCAGACCTCAAACTGATAGTAAAAAGCTGCAAAACCATCTCACAACCATGGATAACTGTATGATAAAATGGAAATGAAAATTATTATTGTTAAGTGCTAAGTGATGTATGCGGTAAAAATATTTTCACCTATGCATATACATGTTGACAGATTCTAAACTAGCTTTTACTACTCATAGCAAGGTATTAGTAATCATCCTAGACAGAAACATCATGCAGTCCCCACAAGCACAAAAAGGACAGCCAAAATGTAAGCAGTTATTTAGGAAAGAAATCCATAATGAAACTCAAATGTTCATGATTCCTGTCTGTTACTCCTGTAGTAGCCTGACACTGTAATATTGCGTGTGGTTCTGGTGACCTTCTTAAGAAAGGAGTACAATTGATCAGAAACAAAAATGGACGGACCACAGAGGTAACTAGGAATGTGAAGAACTTGTATATAAGAGAAGTCTAAGTGTTTTGGAAAAGAGAGAACTGAAGGGGGATTGAAACCTACTAAATCCAATATGATGCATATAAGGGAATGATTCTTAGCCATTTCCAAGAAGGAAAGGCAGGTTTAAATGTAACATAAACCTGGTTTTTTTTTTCACTCAAGTGACTAAAAGTCACTGCTAAAGAATGCTGCACTAGCAAAAAGATAAGCAAGTTCAAAAAAAAGATTAGACAGGTTCATCAAGGATAGGTATGCCTCTGCCTGGTAAACACAGGGATACCAAAGCCACAACTCTAAAGCTGTGGTTACTGAAAGGAGAGAGAAAATATGCAACTATCATTCTGCACATGCCTAGTTTACTACAAATCTCCAAATACGTGCAGTGAAGTGGTAAATACACAACCATTGCTGGAGACAGAAAACCACAACAAAAGGTACTTTTGCACCTGTCTGGAAAGGCAGTTCTTGTGAAGACCAAGAGATGTGATTGTGAAATTCCACAACGAACAACAAAAAACTCCCCATGATTATCAAAAAGAATGCAGGCACCAAATAAATACTGTTTGGTTACAAGTGTTTAAGACTCTTCAGTTTTACCTCCCTAACAGGAAGGTTGAGCTAAACTGTAACACTATATAAAGACTGAAATTCAACCTAAGTGATAATTCATGTTCACTACTCCTTACAGGCCTGTTTTGTTCACTTGGTGGAGCGATCAAAGGCTTAAATGTGCATGAATACATGAGACTGCTGAAGAGCCAAGTAAGACTCGAAGGGAGATGAACCCTTCCCGCCTCTTCCACACAATGGAACGAGAAAAAACCCCAAAGAAATAAAGACCCAGTGTAACCGAACCAGAATAGAGGTTAGGTCCTTCAAGAGTCAACCAGTGGCTAACTAAAACAGATTTAGCAAAATTAACAAAACCAGGAATTTTAAATGGTGCTGCAAAAGAGCACGCTTAATTTCAGTTAGACAGGCTAAGTACACACCTACGTAGCCATTTCATATTTTAAAAGGAATATTGAAATAAGATATAGACTACCAAGTCCAAGAAGCCAAGAAATTTGTAAATCTTGTTTCCTTTGATTCAAAGAGCCACCCTGAATGAGAGAAACATTTCAGAAAACCACGTGTAAGTACAGGGATTTGAATTTGCCGAGGTATGCAAGTCTAGCAAAAAAAATAATAGAGTTTATGTTATCTTGACTATTCATTTGGGGAATTAAACATGCAACAATAGTGCAATTTAGTTACAAAAAGGTTTGAAAGATAGAAAAGCAAACTTAAAAGAGGAAAAAGAAATTCAAATTTTCAAGCAGTGATTATGTGATAAGGACACACAGAGTTGTGGGAACAGCACAGTCAGCAAGAGAGCATTTACTCCAGTTGGATTTCCTACCAGTACTTGATTTATTTCCCACCCATCTTGGACACTGATTACAGGAAATATCCACATATATAATGAATTTCTGTTTAATGCAAGACCTACCATGTAGACCATAAAACAACAGCATGCAGTTACCTTAAAAGAAAGCAACATCTCCATCATAATCGAAGAGATTTTGGATAAATTAATTACCAGAAAGCAATAGCTTTGAGTATCAATGTCTGGAGTAATATAAAAAAGGAAAAAAACCTGATATAAACAAGAAAATGCAATAAACTCAAGGTTTTCAAGAGGCAAACTACATAACAGAGCCAGCTTTTTCCTAATGAAAGAAAAAAAGAGATGATGCTGAGTATTTACTAAAAGGCTCAAAACAAACAAAAAAAAAAAGATTGGGTCATTAAAGACACAATCACTATGCTATTAGGAGCAGTGGATACAACAGAAACAAAATCTTTATAAAGGCTTAAAAATAAGGAAATACTTTTGATAAAAGCAAACTGTAAATGCGAAATATTTGTTTTGTCACGACATTACAGATCTGTGCAACCTGACAGGAAAAAGGGTGCAGCACAAACCCATGCCATCAATGACTCAAAGACCTGTAACACTGGACAGAAATACACCATTTGTCATTACTTGTGATAGTCTGTGCAAGCCTTCATCATAAACAGAGCCCCACTGTGCAAGCCACTTTGGTAAAAGAGAACAAAGCGTTGGTGGATGCAAAGGGATGAAATAGGAACGGTGAGACTGAGCCAGCAGCGTTGGGCAGAGTCCATCTCAGCAGCAGGCTAAGCATATCCAATTATTCAGCACAAATCCCAGACAAGAAGGGCTTTGAAGAAATGCATGAAGAAAAACAAAGGTAAATGTGCAGGGTTTTGAAAGTGAAGCACTTAATTTAGGAAATTATAAAATTAGCCAGGGTGTACTGATTGGAAGTAAATCTTAAGTTCTTGAAACTGAAAGAAGAAAAAGCAGCAGGATAAAAGCAGATAAAATAATGACAAGTACATAATGTTTGAGGCATAAGAAAATAGGAGGTGGGCAGATGAATGTGACAGAAATAGGAATATGAAAATGACCATTTAGAACAACAAATGTTTGTGACAGCATTCCATTGAAATTGTACTCAGTACTAAGAATACCAATTCTTAAATTGAAGTCTGAAGAACGACTCCTGTACAGTCAAAATACATTTCACTGCAAGGATAGGTGAAAAAAGTACAATGTTTATCTTACTGGAAAATAAATAACTTGTCTCTAGAAAAAGGGTAGCAAAGAATACTACTAGTCAACATCATTAAAGAAAGAAGAAGACAGCTCCCCCAGAAAGCCACAGAAGCAGTGGTTGGCAGCAGAGCTCCAATAAGGAGTAATGAAGGGCACACCAGTATTCCTGAGGTCACTGGTGGCTGCTGCTACCACTGAGGAAAAGCAGCAGAAGGTGAATCCAAGAGAAGAGGTAAAGGTGCAATGCTTTGTAGATAGAGAAATGCCTGCAAGTCACTAGATCTCTCTTTAGTGACAAGTTGTCAAGTAATGTATCAGTATTAAAAACAAAAAAAAAATTACCATCTTAGGAACCATAGCAATAAATCATCAATCACAACTGGGGGCAAGTAGACAATTAGCACATATTGATGAAATGTCCTCTGATAGACAGAAAGTACACTATGTAAAGTAATACTTGCTGGCCAAAAAATTGAATGGGTTTAGAGAGGAGTATGTTATTTCATTAGTCAATAATGATATGAAAAAAACCCCCTACAAACCACAATAATATATGTGCTGCTTGAACTGCCCATTGCAATAATAGATACTGTTTATGAATTCTAAACTGAATTTATACAAGAACATGAAGTGTCTGTAGCCTTGTCACAGACACGACACAGGAAAACATGGTATGAGCTAGGAGCAGTTTAGAGGAGGCAGAAAATATAAATAGCAGCAGTCCAAGCCTGCATGGCATTCCAGCTGGATATTACACAGCAGCTGAGGTAGTGTCAGTAGTTTCTTTAAAGGAGAGACATAATGTGGTTCTCCTGAAAGAACTTCCTCCATCTAAGGATTAGATGGGGTTCTCCTGAGATCTGAAGGGAAGGGACTAATGAAGATCTTCTGGGCTCAGAACACTGCTGAATCATGGTAAAGGCAATAATATTATTCCTTTGCAAGCCACACTTTCAGTTTTATAAATCTAGATCAACCTATGCTATGAAAAAAAGGCTGGGATCAGCCATAGATTACTAGAAATAAATCACTGGACAAGATCAAAAAGAAATTTCAATATTTTTTTCACTTGAGGTAGAAATCAAAGGATACAAGCATTTTCATTTTGTTTTTCTTTTATTTTACATAAACACACCCTATCCTTACTTATTCCTTCATCTTCTGAAGGCTCTAGCCCAAAAGCAAAAGAGTAAGTCAACATTAAAGTCTTCCTTGTCAAGACAGCTTCAGAATAGACAATTCTTCTTTTGGCATTACCTTTATAGCTATTTGTCCAGGAAACTGAATTTATTGGTAGCTATTCATAACTCCTGTTCCCCAGGAACTGCCTCTGAAAGTTTCTGCTTCAAGTGGTACCATGTGGCATCACTAAAAAATCTTTATACCTCCCAAGGATAAACTGTAACACTTCAAAGGAAGAATAATTAAATTAAAGTACAAGACTTAAGACTGCATAAAAAACACTGTAAAAGAGTTTTATATACCTATAATGTGAGTATTGGATTTTTCTAAACAATTTCCTACAGTTAACATTAAAAAAACCCATTAATGTTGGTTTTCTGGAAAGCACCAGTTATGAACTGTGTCAACTCCAAAATTTTAGTGATTAAATTTAGCTTGGAAAGTTACTCCCCAAGAAAGTTCTTAACAATTATATATAACAATGAATTTACATATGGGACAAGTACATTGCTATTAGTATTTTCAGCATTTTAACTTTTTACAAGAAAAGAGAAAGCTAACAGCAAATGAACATATTACAAAACATTTTTATTATCTTTTTGGACCTGACTAAATGACACATAAACTTAAATTTATCTTCCTGCCACTACATCTATGCAACTAAACCATGAAACCTTGTATCAGTTCCCTAATCTTCCAATTTAATTGAGAACATCTGACAACTTAAACACATACTGTACTTTCAAAGCACCCTACCAATTTGCCTTAATGGTCACAAAATAAGTGATCTTAAAGCCTACTTTACAGAATAATTAGATGACTTGTCAAAGGCCATTCAGGCAATTTCTGACAGCACAGGCACTAAGTCAGAAAAGTTCACAGCTCTCATACCTGAACTCAAGTACATGAACTTACTTTTCCCTCCCATCCCCACCCACCTTTTTTATTTTCCTTTTAAGCTTCACATTGAGCAGCAGTATCCTTCAGTGAAAGTCCCCATTTCAGAGATTCATGCCAGGATGCCCTCCTCCTCCTTCCCCTCCCCTAGCAGTAAGTCTTTTATGAAGCTGGTCAGTCGCCTTTAATCATCAATAACTTTCTGAAACTTAGCAAGTGTGAGTTCTCAGTAAGAATAAAGGATTTGGAACACAAGAAAAGCTGCAATTAACAGCAGTCTACTGCAAAGTAACAAAAAACCATGTTGTGAAATAAGTGGCCGTAAGAAAAAGAAATACAGCTGAGTTAAGTCTTCCAGTTGTAAGCACAAATCAAAAGAAAATATGCAAGAAGATAGAAATGGGGGCAAAAAATCACTAGTAAATGAAGACTGCACAACCAGTTTTTAACATCAACTTTTAATATTTTCTCAAACAGAAGGAAAGCTTGTGACCCAGGCAACAATCAGCTGGCTGAGATAAGACCTGACTGTACTTATCCTACAACCAGTTGTGCAGCAAGACCTCAGGAAGGCACATGCAATCTATTTTTACCACCAATAGCTCAGGTGGTGACAGTGCAGCTGCAACACCCAGAGCCCTGGGAAGGCTTTGCTACTCAGCACTGTCTTGTGCCTTGGGCTGGAATTTCAGACCAGGTCATACACTGGGATTTCTCCTCCTATGGCAAGTCTGAAGACAGCTTAAGCAGATCTACACCATTAAAGTCACAAACACTGAGCAGTGTCAGAATTTCTCAAAAGAAACTACTTGAGACCTTTTACCTGGAAGGAAATGTCTGATTTAGGCTACTCCAGCTGGCAAATTAGGCCAGGGGAGGGAAGGGAGCATCCAGTCCCTAGTGCTTCGGAATCATGGGATCATCGTAATAAAGAAAACCCCCTATCTTTTCCTATGTCTAGACAATGAGATGGATGTACTTGACATCAGTAATAAATGCATATATTTGAGAACCACCTTAGACAACCCTTAAACTGTTCCTTTTTTTTTTTTTTAATTTACTACTTTGCATAATTAGTAATATCATTTTGGAAGAACTTTCCATCTGAAGTCATGATCTCGACCAGGTTCCCCACTTCCAAATCATTTTTGAACCTGACTTTCCTCTTGCACAGCCTACAGACTCCTCCTATGCCTAGCGTTTTTCTGTATCAATATTGACACTGAAAGTCAAGAAAGCCAGTCCAGACAAATATTAGCCTGATTCAAATGGGAATGGGGTGAGGGAGGGATTTGCTGGCTAGATCACCCACCTAACTCACTTCAGTCACAGAGCACTGTTGCTGGCAGAAGGGGAGGTGTGGACAAGAAGAATGCCTTCTAACAACCCTAATTTAGCCTAGATGAAATTACCACCATATTTCATCTTCTCAACAGATTCCTCAGTGAAGCAGAAATGGTTTACAAGGGGCACTCTTCACTCATTTGTACCTCTAACACAAAGAAGCCTTGACCTTTTGCTACACTCCTACCTCCCTCTGCCCTCATCCGTTTCACTTCCCCCAGCCCTTGCCCTGCACTCGTCTTTCTCCTAATTTACCCCACAGTGGCACAAAACAATCAAGGGCTGCTATCAAAGTAAAAAAGGGAATTTCACCAAATCAGAGGGGAATTCTGAAAAAGGAGTTTTAGTTGTGGCAAGGAGAGGGACAAGTCTATGAAAACCAACGTTACTGTAAGAGCAACTCAGAACTTCAAAGGGCTTTTTCAGGATGATGATTATTTTATTAACTCCTTACACATGGGCTAATCCACAGCCAGCCTCTGTGCCCAATGTGCAGGCTGGGCTAATCCACAGCCAGCCTCTGTGCCCAATGTGCAGGCTGGGCTCTTCTGGACATTTGCTCCATTTCCCACTCCTGGCTTAATGCTGCAGTAGGAACAAGCTGATGAGGTCAACTAACCTCAGAATTCTTACTCCCATATTCCAAACAGCTCTGTGCCCACATCTCCAGCTACAGACCTCCTCCCTCAATATGGCTTTAGCCACTTATGCTTACCCATAGCTTTAGCAATACAAGACTGCTGTTGAATGCTAATTGCTTACTAATGAAAACTAATCATCATGCAATTAAACTTTAATCACTAAGCAGCTGGCTGGGATCCAATCCATAACAATAAAGGCTTATTAATAACTTTTTGCCAAAGTGCTCTATCCATGAAGACTATCCTCTACACAGAGTCCAGCTAAGTGTATAAAATGGTTTGAAAAATATTTCCTCTGCCAACAAACTAGCCACAGCACAACAGGGTAAGAGCAGCATAGTATAAATTAGCTAAGAAGGATGGGTTCAAGATGAACCAGAGGGAACCCAAACTACTCTTCTGGCTTCTTCTATAACCTCAGGCACAATGTGCTGCACAGAAAGAACTTCTCCAGTTCTTGTCTCTGCAGAGTAACATTCTTTAAGGCAAAAAAACTAGTTATAATTTTCCTGTAGTTTCTAAAATTATTACATGAATACTCATCATACTTCAGTTTTATTTTTACTCATCTTTCTAAATCTAGGGAAATTAATCTAACCTCTTTCAGAACATATTTCTCTAATTAAAAAAATATATTGAGGTTATATAACTAGGTTTATAATGGACAGATTAAAATCTACTTTTGAAAAGAAGAAAGTTTAAAACCTGCTATCTACAAAGCCACAAAGATGATGAGAGGGCAGGAGCACCTTTGCTATGAAGACAGAGAGCTGGGGCTGCTCAGCCTGGAGAGAAGGCTTCAGGGAGACCTTACAGACCCTTCCAATACCTAAAGGAGCTTATAAAAATGACAGAGAGCAACTTTCAACATGGGCAGATAGTGACAGAACAATGGGGAATGATTTTAAACTAAGAAGAGAGGTTTAAATTAGGTATTAGGAGGAAATTCTTTACTGTGAGGATGAAGCACTGGAATGCTGTACAGAGAAGCTGTGGATGCTCCACATCCCTGAAAGTCTTCAAGGCCAGGTTGGATGTGGCTCTGAACAGCCTGGTCTCATGGAAGGTGTTCCTGTAAGGTCTCTTCCAACCCAAACCATCCTGTGGATTCATGATTTTGAAGTAATTTTATACCACCATCAGTAAGCGTCCCAGTTTTGCCTGCAGAATTCCTATCCCAATCTGGCATAAAGCCTTATGTGTAGGTAACTTTTTATGAACTTGGTTTGCATTGCCATGCTCAGAGAACTTTTCTTTATTATGAATAATAGAACACTAGTATAATTGAAGCATTATTCTTGCTTATTCAGTGATCAAAGAATTCGATATAATGCTTATTTTAAAAATAACATGGAAAAATGTAGGATTTTTTTATTTAAAAAGGTCATACAAAAGATAGAACACAATTCTAATAATCTACTAAATATTATATAAAAGAAAGTAATGAATTCTTACCTTCAGAGATTGACCTATTTTCAAAGTCAGTAAGACAGATGAAAGGTGAAAAAAGAAATAATTTTTTCCCAAAAATCAGGAAAAATACTTTTAAGTCTGCATTTTTGCCCAATTGTAATCAAATATCCACCATTTTAAATACAGAGGCATGGAGCAGAACAAACTTATTTGCTAGTAGTGTTCTTCTAACAAAGCTAAAGGAATACAGCTGAAGTGACAACCATCTGGAATTAGTCTAAGTTGAAAAAATTGGTTCATTTTAAGTTAACAAAACAAAACACCAGCAACACAACAACTATCCTCCAAAATTTTTGGGGAATCTTAACAAGCTTTTTACTAGCACAGCTTAAAAAGATTCAAGCTAAAATGACATATAAATGGATTGCATTCACTCACTATTGAAAATTTAGTAAGAGTTTGGCACCCCTATGGTAAAAGGCAATTGAAATCTTACACACACACACACACAAAAAAAAAAAAAAGAAGTCTTTGAAGCTTTGTCTAGAAATCTCCTGCACAGAGAAGGCCCCATTCACATTTGGAAGAGCTTCCTCAAAATTAAGTTACGTAAATGTATTTTTAAATTAAAACTGTACAGAGATTATGAGGATCCCTGATGCTTTACAGAAAGGCAACTGTGGAATGAGCAAGCTGCTTTTTGCATACAAGTTTCCAGTGCTTTTGGCTACAACTCATGTAAGTGGGTAAACATCCTATTCTTTCCCAACACTCCATTGTCAGTAAATCTATTTTCCACTTTCCTCACTCCACATGCAAGACAAACAGTAAAATATAAAACCACATGCAAGCACAGACATAATGCCTGCACTTTGGGATAAACTAATGACAAAGGAGTCTGCTAATGAAGATGCACAGAAAGTACTTCCCTGCATCTTCTCTCTTCCCCATTACAAAGGGGTCAATACTGGAGTCTTTCCTCTTACCAGCATCATCTTTATGCTCGAGATCTTAATTAAACTGTGCTAAAATGTGCTTCCTATCACCAGCAATCCATACTCACCAATAGGCTGCACCAAATTCACCTCACTTCTACTCACAGCAAAGCCAAAGAAAACCAACTTCATTTCACAAATGTAAGTACTAGCTTCTCATAATTTAAAATATTGAAACATTTGCATCAGACATGTACATGTGGATTCTATCTGCTCGGCTTTTTAGCATTTAAGGCTTGTGGTACCAATGCACAGAGCTGCTGTGAGCTACCCAGTGCTGCAGCAGTAGTGATTCACACTTCAGGTCCCCAGGAGAGGAAGGCAGTGAACTGAGGTACAACAGGGGCTCCTCCCAGGTCCTCCTCCCTGTGGAGGATTGCTCTTACAGACCAGGAGTCATGACAGCACACAGTTTCAGTGGCACAGCAGATGGCAATGCCTTTCTGAGAAAACCAAATCTGAAGTTCATCATTCAGCTGTCTTTCAGAATTTCTCCTCCACCCAAAATGTCATGCTTTCTTATTTTTGTAACACTGCAGAAGAATATTAAAGACGCTGCCATTTCCTGAGGAATGAAAAGGAGTATTATGCTAGTGTGCACATTTCCAGCTCAGACAACTAGGTATTTGGGCACAGTCTGTCAGTGAAAACCAGGACTTCAGCCACTTTGAGGGTAACTGTACAAAGTGCCTCAAGGTTCTGTGGCAATCCTCATCTGAAGGGCTAAAGCATACTTAAAGCTGTTTCCAGAGATAAAAACAAGCAAACAATGTTCTCAATGCACCCTTTTTCCAACCACTACTGGCAGTGATTTTAAATCTGCCACTGGTTTCCCTTTCCCCACAGTGAAAAATTAAAAAGCTCCAGTGTCACTTCTTCCTACTCTTGAAATGTGTCCCTACTAACACAGCTCTAGGTGTAGAAATACAACTGTTACTTCCTCTGTGTTGTCAGGCATGTTATTTTTGAAGCAGCAGATTATTATTTCAGTTGAACCCTGACCTAACACAGAACACCACTTGAGGGTTTTTTTTTGTTTCATGCTTTGGTTTGGGGGAGGAGGGGAGAGTTTGAGAGAAGAAAAAATTTACTAGGTTCTGCATCTTTTTCTTCTCTACAAAGAAAGATGATGAATAAAAGGTTAACATTCTTCTCCCTATTACTATTAAGTAGTAGTACCAACACTATTAAATAGGAGTACCAAAGACATGAAACCCTTTCAAGTGCTGGTGGTACCTGGGCAAAATTTTATGTTACAGCTAAATTGGTCTAATGATTATCATTACCAGTGGAAAGGAACTCCCTCTCAGATGCAGCAAACATGGTTCAGAGGGTAAGCAGAGTCAGATGGCTGATCTGGCATGAAGATCCCCACCCCAAGTTAGTCTTCTGATGGATTAGCTGGCTACAAATCAACCCACTGTGCAAATGCACAGGTGGTAGATCTAGTGCAAGTGAAACAGAAGCAAGCAGCTTGCAAAGAGGATAAAGGAGGATCACTCCTCATGACAGCAACTCCCTCCTGGTCTGGCTTAGGGATAAGAGAGCCCACCTGTGCCAAATGAGACATTCAGAATTAACTGACACCTTTATGCTTGTATGGTACTACAATAGTCAGGTTTCTGGGCCTAGAAACTGTTTTGCTTTGTTTTGCCCAAGGCAGCTAACCTTCCACAATTTTCCCAGTTCATACCAATTCCCTGGATTAGCCACTTGATTAGCTATGCAGCCAGGAACCTTTTATAAGCAATTACCTACAGAGCGTGGGAGCTTTTTCGTTAGGCTTTGATTTCCCAAATTTGAGAATATAAATAGCTTAAATCCTAGTGATCCCTCCAGGCATCTCCAATTTACAGCTAGGGTCCGGAATGGTAGAGGTAAACAAAAGAAAATGGTTCTAGGAAAGCTTCAGAGTAAACAAAGTATTACAGAAAGGCAATTTCCTCCAAATAAGATACTGTGGAAGATCAACTATCAGGAGTCTTAAGTCAAGAACAACTTACCTGTGCAAAACCAGGAACTGTTCTCTGTGAAATATGGGTAACACACAAACCTACCTCTAACACACAACTAACAAAGCCACACTCAACATGAGGCACAAGGCTGCCACTGCCCAACAGTCTTGAAAAATCCAAATATCTAGTATCAAGCTGAAGAGAAAGAGACTTCAGGCATTTAGGTTCTAAACTTCTCATCACTAAAGTCTATCAGACCTTCAAAACAGGCCTGTTAAGAGTCTTAAAGCAGGTAGATTTCTCCACTTTGCATAAAGAGCAGGCTTTGAAAGAGAATCCATGCAGAGCTGGACAGGCAAAACTACAGACTGGTGAGAGAAAACACAGAATCTTCTGCTACACTGTAGATCATGGGCAGGTTTCACCCTTCACCATTTGTTACTCTAAAGTTCACCTGACTGAACCCCAAGATGATCTTTCCAATAAGGAGCAACAAAGGAAACAGGTTCCAAGGACTCCTTTCCATGTACAAGGATTAAAACATTTCTCAAGCTGGGAGAGATGCAGAGATTGATGAGAAAAGCATTACATTTTCTAGACCTTTTAAAATAGATCTTTAAAAGGGGAATAAACAAGCTTTCCTTTCACAGAACACTCTCAGCAGGAACACAAGCTACATTTATCTTCAGCAAGGTCAATTCAGATAAAAGCAGGGGTAGAAGAAGAAAAAAAAAATACAAACAAACAAAAAAACCCCATCCTAACCAGAAGTAATAGATGTTCTAGGCCAGAGCCTCTGCCTTGGGAAAAAACACGTCTTATAAAAAATCCCTGTAAGAAACAGCACACCACCTCCTAGTGAACAGCTTTTTAGAAAACAATAGCTGAACTATCTTGGATTCAGCTTAACACAAAGAATGTTCTCTGCATTGTTCTTCTCTTCATTTACAGCTTCATATATTTAATACTGAGAATAAAGACCATCAATTCTTCTGAACATTAAAACTGCTGACAACTACCAAAGTGACTCCATAATTCTTCCAGTTGCAAAGGTAACCAATACTTCACCTTACATGGAAATGAACTTCTCATTAATAGAAAAATGGTGAAAAAATAGACAAGACAGGAAACTTTCTGGCCACCTACAGTATTTGACAGAAAACATTTTGTATGCAACAGGGTCACCCAGCACTTAAGGAGATGGCATTTTTTCAGTTTAAGATTTCATCAGCATTGGAACAAAAAAAGTCTAACTGCAAGAAGACCACTTAGCACTACTATGCATGAACAGTTTATGAGGGAGACAGACTCCTTGGCAGTTTGGCTCATCTGCTGGGGTATCTAATTTGAGCCTCAAAATAAGGAGAAGGATTAAGTCATTCTGCATCTGAAGCAGCCCAATTAATTGGATCACATTCTCAGAACCAAAAGCATAGCAGAGTGACCAGAGTAAAAGGAACACCTTTTTGCCTTCAAGAAAGGCAGATTCTAGCACTTTGGAAACCACCTGGATTGCTGCTTAGCAGATAACACACACCATTTTCAGTCCAGAGTGAAAACAGACTTTAAGGAAAGCTCAAAGCTCAGGAGAATCACTTCACAGTTTGATAAACCTTTTTAAGATAACACCTTCTCAGGAATTCTTCTTGAGCATCTGGTACAATTTGATCTTTGAGCACCTTCATATACATAAAAATCCTTTATTGAGATTGACTATGGGGCAGTTGTCAAAAAAACTGCAGTAAGACAGACATTTATTCATGTAAGAAACAATTTAGCAAGAAAAATTATTTTCTGATCTTGGAAAGCATGTGAGAAACAGGTGTTCAGGGAAAAAAAAAATCTATAATGAGCTTTCATGTGATGAAAAATAGGTGAACTCGTGTGAGAAGTAGAAACACAGGATGGGTTACTTGTATCACTACCTACATCAATGGCCTTTGACTAGAGGTTTAAGTTTCCTATTTCTATACTAGAGCGCTGCATAAACAACAGCAACTGAGCCAGGTGTCTAAAGAAAATATTTCAACTCACTTAATGGTATGGATTCAGTTTAAATTGGTGCATATTTACCCTGTTGGTACCACAGACAGTTTACATAATTTTTAGTTATGGGAATATTTAATTTGCACAGAATGAGTTACATACATGAATTATTCACTTCCAGGATCATGACCCTTCATATACCATATGCTAATGTCCTTCCTTACCCATAGACAAAATCCAAGAGCTACATTCCTGTGTGCCCCTGCACACATCTCTCTACTTGTCCCTGGTAGGAAGCAGCTACTTGATTTGCACATCTGCTTTTCCATAACAGCAACACTAACGAACTGCATGGCAGAGGAAAAAAGAGAAAATGCACTTGCAAAGCACAGAGGAGGTAAAGAAAAAGCATATGCAACAAGCATAGGAAATCAGCTGTGTGAGCCAGAAGGCTTTCCTCAGGCAGCAGGGCAGGAGAGTTGAGCTCAACAGAGCCTTTCCACTGCCTGGGGATGGCTTCTGGCAGGCACACCTCTGAATTCCCCATGGCCATCTTAGTGCTGCACATAACCCTCTGTGAGCTGAAGGGAGGAGGATACACTGCTTCCAGAGGAGAACCCAGCACAGCAGCTTGCTACAATAGAAAAGAAAACTGCTAGAAGAAAACCTGTTCCATTGTTTGTCACAGGGGTGATAAATGGATTATTCTTATGGATGTTATACAGAGGAGCCCAGCATCGTGTTAGGATACTGTGTTTGTATGAGACACAATACAGAGCTTTAAACTGATTCAGGAGGGGGACAGGATTAGGCTTGTCCTTGGCAAGCTGTGGGATGAGATGCAAAGGTTAGAGGAACAGGGTGCTAGTGAGGGCACTCTGCCCTTGACTCTGAAATATGTTGGCCACACTGGGGCACACTTGGGAGTCTTACAGAGGTGAGCCAGGGACCCCTGAGGTAACAGAAGCCAACAGGGATACCAGCAGGGAAATATCTCAAAGGAATTAAGGGGTGTTCCTCTGGGAAGGTGATGCAGCCAACAGCCTGGCCAAGGTGCCTTTACACCAAAGCACACAGAACGGGCAACAAACCAAAGGAGGGGCTGGATGCCACCATGCTGCTGGAAAGTTATGACCTTGTTGCCATTATTGAAACTTGGTGGGACAAATTGTGTGACTGGAGTGTGACTACCAATGGCTATGAGCTGTTCAGAAGAGACAGAAAGGAGGGAGAGGTGGAGGGGCTGCCCTGTCAAGAGGTGCATTGAGTGTGAAGAGCTCTCTCTGAAGAAAGACCATGGGCAGGTTGAAAGACTGTGGGTAAAAATCAGACACTGAGGCAACAAAAGGAACCCCTGTAGCAGACCCCTTGTGGCCGGGGTCTGCTACAGCTGCCTGACCAAGGGGAGCCTATTGACAAAGCCTTCTTGCCCCAGTTACAGGAGGCATCGTGCTCACACGCTCCAGTCCTGTTGGGGACTTCAGCCACCTTGACACCTACTGGGAAAGTACCAAGGTAAACTGCAGGCAATGCAGGAGACTCCTGCAATGCATGGAAGATGGCTTCTTGAGCCAGGTGACAGCCCTACCAGAGGGAACCTAATACTGGATTTGATGATCATCAGGGTAAATGGGGTAAATGAACTAATTGGGGATGTCAAGATAGGAGGCAGCCTGGGTTGGAGCAATCATGCATTGGTGGATTTTGCAGTCCTGAGGGATATGGGTCAGATAAAGTTAAGCCCCTGAACTTCAGGAAAGCAAACTTCCAGCTCTTCAAGGAGATAGTCAATAGGGTACCCTAGGAGACTGCCCTCAGGGACACAGGAGCAGAACTGAGCTGGCAGATTTTTACAGAAGTCTTCCATAGAGTTCAAGAGCTAGTAATTCCCAGGAACAAGAAACTGAGCAAGGAAGGCAAAAGACTGGATGGCTGAGTAGGGAACTCCTGGTCAAACCAAAGGGAAAGAAACAAAGACACAGCCAGTGGAAACAAGGACAGGTAACATGGGAAGAGTATAGGGACGAAGTTCAGTTGTGCAGGGATAGTTTGGGAAAGGCCAAGGCAAAGCTGGAACTGAACCTGAAAAGGAATGCAAGGAATAAAAGGAAGGGCTTCTATCGGTAGGTTAACCAAAAAAGGAAGGACAAAGAAGGTGTACCCCCGACCACAAACAATGCTGGCAAACGCCTAACAATGGACGAGGAAAAGGCTGAGGTACTCAAGAACTTTTATATCTCAGTCTTCAATGGCAACCTCCCTTCCCACCTCTCTCAAGTGGATGGATGACAGGATGAGGACTGGGGTAGGAAAGTATCCCTCAAACTGTATGCAAAGATCAGGTTCATGAACACTTGAGAAACCTGAATGCACACAAGTCTATGGGATCTGAAAAGATCCATCTCAGATTCCTGAGAGAGTTTGCTGATGTAATTCCTAAACCACACTCAGTGGCATTTGAAAAGTTGGTAGTCAGGTGAAATCCCAGGTGAGTGGAAAAAGGGAAACATTACACATCTGTAAAAAGGGCAGAAAGGAGGACCCTGGGAACTACCAACTTGTCAGCCTCACCTCTGTGCCTGGGATGATCATGGAGCAGATCCTCCTAGAAGCTGCACTAAGGCATACCAGGGACAGGGCGGTGATTCAGGACAGCCACACCCTTCACCAAAGGGCAAGTCCTGCCTGACCAACCTAGTGGCTTTCTATGATGGAGTGACTCCTTCCTCCCTGGGAAAGGGTGAGGATGTAATTTATATGCAATGCTTTTGAAATGTAAGGCTTTTGACAGTCCCACACAACACCCTTCTCTCCAAACTGGAGAGTGATGGATTTGACTGATTAGATGGATTAGGAATTGATTGGACAGTTGCATCAAGAGGGTAGAGATCAACAGCTGAGAGTCCCAGTGGACATCAGTGACTACTGGTGCCTCTCAGGGGTCTGTACTGGGACCAGTGTTTTTTAATGTCTTCATTACTGACACAGACAAAAGGATCAGATGCACCCTTAGCAAGTTTGCAGATAACACCAAGCTGAGTGGTGCTCTTCACTCACCTGAAGGATGGGATGCCAGCCATAGGGATCTGAACAGACTCAAAAGTGGGCACATGGGAATCTCATGAGGCTTAACAAGAGCCAGTGCAAGGTGCTGCACCTGGGTTGGGGCAAACCCTGGTATCAACACCAGCTGGGGGATGAAGGGATCAATAGCAGTCCTGCCAAGGCCTTGGGNGTGGCCTTCCAATACCTGAAGGGAACATACAAGAGAAAGGCTATTTACAAGAACATGTAGTGACAGGACAAGGGTGAATGGTTTCAAATTGAGAGTAAGTTTAACTTAGAAATTAGGAAGAAATTCTTTACTGTGAGAGTGGTGAGGCACTGGAACAAGTTATCCAGAGCAGTTGTGGATAGCCCATTCCTTGAAGTGTTTAAGGCCACACTGGATGGGGCTGTAAGCAGCCTGGTCTAGTGGGAGGTGTCCCTACCCACAGCAGGGGGTTTGAGCTTTAAGGTCACTTCCAATTCAAGTTATTCTATGATTCTATAACAAAACAAAATGTACACACAAGACTATGTTCCCTGACTCTGAAAGTTCAGTCTTAGATAAAAAATGGATCTAGACAGAACAGTGGAGAGCACTGAAAGACTACATGTTATTTATCATATACCAAAAGTAAGCAGTATTCCTTGCAGCCTTAAATAGGAAGGATTAGGAAGAAATTATTTTAAAATCAAATGAGATTGTGAATCTGAGCGACATGAAAAACAGAATAAAATGACAGACAACGGATTAAGGATGATGTAGATTAAAAGCCATGTTTTAAAGTGAGATTTTGAAAACTCACTATGAATTCAAGAATAATTTTATAAGTTTCACCTGAAGAACACGAATCTGGAGAAAAAAGGAAGCTCTACAAGACTCTGGAAGAAAATGACTGAGTTACCAAAGCTACTCAAAAGCATGCTATTCCAGGATATTAAAAAAAAGCACAAGCAAACGTCAGTGAGCCCCACAGAAAAAATGAAGTAATGAAAAACAGCCTCTCTGAAGAATACAATGGAAAGCAAGGAGGTAATCAAAAGAGGAAACAAAGGTGGAACAACACTTTAAGAGCAGCACAGCTGATAGTGATAATGCGGTCAACAGAAAAATGGAAAATTTGGCACTGGATCTGAACCTTAACTGGGAAAAGATCACCATAAACACTGATTACAATGCCAGTAGAGCACAACTGAAACCACAGTGGAGGACAAGAGCCCCAGACAATGCACTCAAAGAACTTTGAGATGAAAAAAGAAAAAGGAAATTAAGAGGTAATTGCAAATGCAAGAGAGGCCACAAGCATTTTGTACACTCTTTTCTAAAAAAAGAAAAAAAAAAAGAAAAAGAGAGAGAGAGAAACACTTATTTCTACTGGCGGTACGAGGGAAAAGAAAAGACAGAGGAGTTGAGAAACCGATTGAAGGAAAGAGGTAGAGGAAAAGAACACAAAGTTCAAGGGAGATAAGGAGATACTTTTGTAAGGTGCCATAAAGGCAGATGAAACAGTTCAGAAGAAGAGGAAAAAAAATTTTTACTTGTAAGGAGGAGATGATTGTAACAGTTGGAAGAAAGTGCTAAAGGGTAAGCCAAAGCATATTCAATCAGAAAATCATGAAGATTCCATGCAGAGAAAGAGCTAGACGTCAAACAACATGTAAAAACCCACATAAAAATGTGGATAACGGGCTGCTATTATTGAACAAGTTTGATTAGAGCCTCTCAACACAGCATGTTTTAGCACAGCTGGGCTTATGTCCTTTGCACAAACAGGGACACAGAAAGGATCACTGGAGGATAACTCAAGCGGTTCAAGAACTTTTTTTAATGGCATTTGCTATTGGGAAAACCAGAATCCTATGTGAAAGACACACCCTACATACAGTAAAAAGGGAAAACCAGGCTGGAGAGATACAAATTCAAAATACTGGTGAACTACCAGACAAATGAAAACGTGGCCACATTGCGAGTAGAATCCAAATGGTGACGGAGAACCTGAAAGAAACCTTGCAATTATCAGAGATAAGAAATTCAGCAGTTGCATCAGAACAAGCATGCAGGCATGGCTCGATGAAAACCAAATGAAATTAACTGACTATGTTTAATGAGAGACTAGAAACAAGAATGCAAGCCAAATCAAGTTAGGGCAGAGAAGCATGTAATTACTGTCAAAGAACAGTTGAGTGAAAATTTAGAACAAGCCAGGAATCAAACTTGCAGAGAAAAAGCTCATGGGGAGGAAACAAGTACACTGTATGTAACAATACAGAGGAAAGAAGATAAAAACTGGATCCCAACACTGTTTAGAAAAGGAAGAACCTGAAGGCAACAGGAAAAAGTAGTTCTATGCTTCTTCCATGGTCTGACCCAGGACAGAGAACAATACAAAAACAGATAACCGTAAAAAAAGCAATGCAGGATACTGAAGATGGCAAAGCAAGGCACATAACTGTGGTTTTAAAGCATCAGCTTCTGCCTCAGGAAATCAAGAACAGTCAGTGTGTCCATCCACAATCAGGCAGTTATGAATAAAGCTTTTCCTTTGTCCCTGCTTTAATTTTACCTATTTCTTCCCACTCATTGTAAACTCACACTCTGAAGAAAGTAAATTATCAGTGTCATTTGTAAATGCTGAACTCATCAATACTAAACCCACACATTATTTCACTCAATGCTTATAGACCTTTGTGCAATTCTGCTCTATCCACCTTATTCTGTAAGGACTGCAAATTCTCCTACAACTGTGTAATCTGTATTATAGTGCAGAGTAACTCTCACTGGAAGGAGCCCCTGCTGAAAGCAGAACCAACTTTGAAGGTAGATTCATCTTCAGATGTAAAGATGCTTAGGGCTCTGCCCAGAACCAAAATTTTGCATCTCCAAACCAGGGCATTCCACAGCTTTTCTGTTATTTCCCCTCCCTCAATCCAATGTCTGAATACCCTCATTGAAATTTTTTGCCTAACTGAACTAGAATTTTCTTTGCTGCAATTTGTGTCTGCTACCACTTGTCCTTTACTTTATGACTTCAAGAAGAGCCCTAGAGGACACTAAATAACAGAACAGAAGAAGGAAGGGCAAAGAGATCATTGCAGTCATGAGAAAGCCTTTGGACATCCAGAACTTTTACTAGATAATAAGCATCCAGCTTTTTGAGGTCCAAAAAATCTTATCTGATCAGGTGTGGCAGAGATCTAAATAAGGCCATCAAAAGGACATCACTAGAGATTTATTAAAGATAAAAAATTGCTGTTTAAGACATGAGAGAAGAATAAGGAAAAACATTATTCCAAATGGTATATATTCGCTAATGAAAGAATATAATTATGTATAGCAAGGTTAGGTACTCACCATCTCTCTTGCAATCTCCACAGCTTCCTGCAGCCCATAGAGCCTGCCACAGACCAGGTAGATCCCATTGGCCCAGAGAATACAACCCTCATGGACCCAAAATTCATTGCTGTCAAGAGGTAGTTCAGGAATTTGTAACTCCAGCTCAGTGCCACCTTCTGAAGTGGGCATAGACGGTTTTGAGTCCAAAGGAGTCTTTTCACCACCACTGCCACCATCAGTGGTTGCTTTTTTACAAGAAGCTCCCCTTGAAAGTGACCGAGAGGCTCCGCTACAGTCCTCAGAGCGGTGCCGCCTCTTAAAGCGGGGATGAGCAGCCAGGCTTCTTTGTTCCTTCTGTTGTTGCTGTTCCTCCTCCTCTTCAGTATCTGTCTTGGAACCATTAGAAGCACTTTTGTGCCGTACCTTGACCTTGCTCTGCATTTCTGTGGCCCTCTTTGGAGGCGGATTCTTGGGCAAGGTAGCTGCGTAATCCTGGGGGTAGAAAGGACCAAAGAGGTCACCCATGTTACGATAGCTGGCCCATTTGCCACACAGGCAGCAAACCAGATGCCCCAAGACAGAAGACTCCGTCACTACAGGGCCTTGCAGCATGAAAGTTGAGGTGGGCAGCACTTTGCTCTCCGCATTGCTAGGAGGGGGTGTTGAAGACCTCTGTCCTTTCCGACCCCTCACCAATTTGTTCTGCTCCTCTTCCTCCGCGTTTATGATTGTGCACACAGCGCCTAATTCACACTTGTTTACCACGTGAATATAAGGGAAAAAGGACTTATTCTTGGAGTCAGCTTTATCTACAGACTGGGTAGCGTATTTAAGCTTGATCTCTGGTTCTTGAGGCTCCACGATTGGAGCAGCCCGTCTAGGCTTCCGCTTCCGTGGCTGTGCTGCAGGTTTTCGCCTCTCCCTCCTTTGCCTCTTGGGCTTTGGCTCACCAGCACCCACCCCTTCTGCAGGCTGTGATGGGGCTGGTGGGGGAGGCGGGGGCACAGGCAGCTGCTGCTGCTGTTGCTGCTGCTTCTTCTGCTTGTTCACGCTCCCAATTGGCCTCCCTTTTTTCTTTCCAGAGGGGAAATATCCCTTTGGAGGGAAACCATCTGGCTTGGGTGAAATGTTTGTCACATCTCCATCTTTTTCCTCAGACTTTGGATTTGGTTCAGAAATGAACACACTGGAAGGGGAAATTGTTTTTGAGTCAGAAAAGGTCAGAGTTCCGGCTCCACTTGCAGATCCATCAGACCTTCCCTGACCGCCTGACTTCTGAGAAGGTGGTGGTGCTGCACTGGATCCTGCTCCCTCTTTGCCAATACTGGCGGTTTCAGGGACCTCTTTTTTGTTTTTATCATCCTCGCTGCTTTGCCACTCTTCTGAAGATCTTGGAACAGTTTTTTCACCAGTTGTATCCTGGCTTGCTGGCCCCACTTGATCAGCTATCTCTCCTTTTCTCTTCTCAGCCTCTGGTCCATGTCCAGCTACATTTCCTCCTTCAGGCCCACTCTTGAGGGACAGGATGTCATCAAGAGTGACAGTATCTGGACCAGTTTCAGCACTGTTGGTAGAAACACTTCTCCTAATATTGGGAGATGTAATTTTCTGAACAATAGCTTCCAGTTTTAATCCTCGCCCCTTTCTTGGGGGCAATATTTTGGTCTTCGCCGGGCTTGTGAGGGAAACAGCAGGACAATTCCTATTATCAGGACTTGGCAGGTCCTTGAAGGAATCTCCCTTTGCAACTGACTTGCCAGCATCTTGGCTTTGAGATGAATGGGCATAGGAGTTGTACGTTTTATCGGCTCCTTCTTTTGCCGAAGTCATCAGTCGCCCTTTATCTTCACTGCCACTGTTCTTCATATCGTGTGGCTGTCTTTTGGTAGGGATAGGAGAGATGAAAGAACGGACCCTCCTCCTCATAATTAATGGGTTTTGCGGAGACTGGTCCTCCTGGCCAGGGAGCCTAAGCATAGCATTACTAGGCTTGGGCAAATCTGTAGATTCCTCTCGTCGATGCCCATCGCTTTCTTGAGGGCAAAATCTTTTTTGGTTGGCCGCTCCAAGAGGGCCGCTGCTTTTGGCAGGAGAAGTTTGCCGAGAGAGGTCCCAACCAGATTCATGATGCTGCAACTTCTGGCTGCCGTGTTTCAGTTCGGTGCACTTGCTCTGAGTACCGTCACTCCCCATGACACAGCGCCCAGCTTCCTGGCTTCCAGTATCATGGTAAGAGCTACCTTGAAGGTACATCATTCCATCCTTGTCATTTTTTAAGGGACTCCTTACTCTTTCCAGAAACTGCTGTTGTCTTGGGCTCTTCCTTGCTCCTTCCTGCCTGTGCTGAGCTGCAGCAATCACACCCTGAGCAGCGCTGCTTGCCCAATCTTTGTATTCTTCTTGTTGTTGCTGGTATATCTGTCTCTTGTAATGATACTGGGAATTCAGACTCTGGTTGGGGTCACCGAAAGCATGAGGCCTAGCATTCGTGTGATATGCTGAAGCCAGAGATGGGCCTTCCGAATTCTGAGGATAGACAGAATGCAAGGAACCCCTGCTAACTCTCTCAGATAGTGTCATGTGGGGGTTCATGTGATGCAGATCTGCCCCTGGGCCTCTGCTTCTGCCTGGTGACATTTTCAGCTTATCAGCAAGATCCTGATACTGAGAGGGTGATTTACCCCTTCCAGTTCTGCCAGGTCCACGTCTCATCTGTGTCGATCTGCTGTCCTGCTGGGGCATGTAGTCTGGAGCAGCATCGGAAACTGCAGCTCCAGGGCTGGCATTGCCTCGAAAAGATTCATGCTTGATGCCAGCAGGATGACAATGGTCTCCTGTTTTTTTATTGTTGAGACTAGCTGAGCTCTTTGACTGTTCAAAATCTTCTTCCTTTATTTGCCCACTGTGAGCTTTCATCTTTGTTTCCATGGATACTAAACCACCAGGGAGTATTACTGACTGGCTCAAGCCAGGGGCAAGACGTTCACTCCTTCCGCTTCTGGCCTCAGGACCCATGTGCCCTATGGGGTGAGGGCCAGGATCTCTTACAAGCTGCCTTAATGGAGATATGTCACAGATCACTGATCTCCTCTCTGAGAGCGCTCCTGCCTCATGGGCAGCAGACTGAGACTCCACATCGAACTTTCTAGCAATAGGGTAATCAGCTAAATTTATCTGCTTCATGTCTGGAGCTGCACTGCTAGACTTCCTATCCCAGGGACCCCAGTGAGGGCCTTCCAGGAGGGACCCCATGCTTTTGTTTAAGAGGCCTCTATTGGTCAATTCATTGGTTTGACTAATTAAAACATTAGGTCTCATGGCTCCTTCCAAACTCCCAGCCATCCCAGAATGCTCCTGCGCGTTCCTGGAATACCTTCTGTCCGGATGATGGTGGTACCCCTGTAAAACCTCTTGCAGGAGGCTAGGAAACTTCTCATTACGGCCTTTGCGCTCACTATGCCCTGGAAAATCCCCCTTTTCTTGACCAGATGGATACTGTGGAAAGCCACCAATACTTCTCTGTATACCAGGTGCTATATTATCCTTGTAGCTGTATCTTAAACTGCCAGGAGACTTGGAAGATTCTGTTCTTGCAGGAAAATTTGGCCCAACAACTGCATGACCAGGCTGGCTGTTCCCCTCCCCATTATGGTTAGTGTTATCGCCACTTTTGCTCCCTTTACCTCCTCCTTGAGTTTCTTGCTGTGTCCCTGCATGCCCAGCTTCTTTTGCTCCACTAGTGCTAGCTGGTGCCTGAGGGGCTGTGGAAGCATCATCTTGTGCAGGTTTATCTTGTCCACCTGACTTTTCTACTCTTCCTGCCATGGCTTCCCGGGAGACAATCACCCCAACTGCCTTTTCATTCACTTTTGGAGCATTTTCCACAGCCACCACAGCCTCCTTCCCATCAGGGGAGGCCACATCTTCCCTAGCTGCAGGACTGCTGCTGAGTTTCGATGGCTCATTCTGAGAGCCTTGTGCTGGTGAGGAGTTGGGTCTCTCTAAATTACCCCCTTTGTAAGTGGTGTCTGAGCTGGTGCTCTGGCCACTCAGCTGTCTCACCCTTTCCCCATGATCCTCTGAACTACTGGAACAGCCACCATCCAGGGACTCCGCCATGGGAGACTTGAGCTGCTCCTCTGCCTGGGAGGAGCCTTCTGAGTTGGTGCAGCTGTCGGCCTTCTTGGAAGAGGATGATCTTTTGGAACTTTTTTTCTGAGGTGCCAAGGCATCCGAGAGCAACATGTGCTGGACTGTGTTGGGCAGATTGGCAACTTGAGAACTCAGAGCACTCAGGCTGCTCAGTCCTGGATCTGTAAGCCTTTTTTCCTGCAGTCCTTCCAGTCCAAACCCCTTGAATCCACCCGCATGAGCATTGGGGCTTGGCATCATAGATGGTGTAGGACTAAGCTGAGGCATCATCTGCAGGATTCGGTTTCGAGAACCCATGGACATGTTGCCTTGCCCACACTGGAGATTTTCTCCACCTGGCATGAGTGGAGAAGGGGTAGAGCTGCAGCTTGGAGACTGAACCACAGATGCAGCAGGAGATGGATTAGAGATTGGACTGAAGTTTTGGTGGAACTGCATCGGCGACCTTACAGGAACTTCAGTCTGGCTGTACTGTCCCACTTGACTTTGAAGAGAGAGTTTGGTGGCAGCATTTGAATACTGCATTACGTGCTGAGGTGGGTGCTGTTGCTGCTGCCCCTGCTGCCCACTTTGGGGCAGCTTAGATTGCTCAAAGCTTTTCATCGGTTGGGTTTGAAAGCTGTAGTTTGACTGGGTCCCATAGGCCTGTGCATTGGAACCCACAGCATGGCCTTCGTACTGCGACCCAGAATTCACATTGTAGCTTCCGTCATAATTCTGTCCTGACTGGCCAAAACGCTGTGGGGAAGGGAAAGAGGAGGAGGAGGATGACGAAGGTGGCTGATAGTGTTGGCTGAACTGACCCACTCGTAACTGGTAGCCTGAAGCAGAGGAAGGCAGAGTGGATGGACGCTGCATTGGCTGCAAGTGTGAGGTGCTAGAAGCAGACTGGCTGGAAGCCTGGGGTAAAGGCTGATGAGATTGATAGATCTGCTGTCTCAGCTGCTGCACCTGCTGCTGCTGGCTAGAAGCCTGCTGCTGATACTGGGCACTCCCTGGAGAAAAAGGACCAGTATAATCCTGTTGATAGTGGGATACACCCCCAAGAGTCGAGTGCTGTGTTTGGAACTGGCCCACATGTCCCTCACTCCCATACTGACTCCCAAAGCTACTCCCTTGAGGGGGCCCATAGCTCTGTACTGGTCCGGAAGGCCTGCGCTGAGGCGGCTGCTGCCCTCCTGACACCACTGGATCTTTGTTGGCAGCCATATAGTAAAACTCTCCTGCTTCTTTTCTGAAACCTTGGTAGCTCTGATGGCCAGAGCTCTCACCAGGCATTGCTGTAGAGGCTCCTGTTGCTCCACGACGTCCACTGCCAGCACCTCCTCCAAAGCTCTGGAACATCTGGGCCTGCTGGCGGGGGCTGAACTCTTCCAGTCGGGATGAAGTATGCACTTCCTGCGGGTAGCTCTGCTGGTTTCCGTGATAACTACTTTGCTCCCGAAAGGACTGCATGCTGTTCAGCAGCAGAGCAGTAGCTCGAAAGCCCTCCTAAATATAGAGAAAAAGAGAGGGAAAAAAAGGTATAATATGCTTCCCAGTCACACCAGTACCCCACTCAATTCCCTGTTTCGACAGCAATTCAAATTTAGTATTTCTCTTCTACTTCCCAGTACATCAATGTTTAACCCCTTGTCTTGCAACCTGCCAATCTTCTAGGTAATGCAGGCCAGCAGCCTACTACCAGTTGGAGTGCATTTCCAGCATTATTTTTTCCCCATCATCATTTACTAACTGGCTGTGTTTATGTGCCCCTGAACAGACAAACTTCCAACAATATTTGCAAAGCAAAGGAGAGCAATCCTCACCCTCCAGCTATTCCCTACGGCTAATACTGGGAGTAATCCAAGTATTTTGCTACCACGCTTAAAGACGTGACAAGAACCTTGCAATGCTTTCAAACCACCCTTGGATTTACCACAGGAATGACATCCAAGGTCCATGTTTCACACTGGGAAGATCTCTATAAGCAAACACTCAAGATACAATTGACCAAAACTCAAACCAAGATAACCCAATGAAAGGATCTAAGTGAGCATGTGAAAGAACTGGCACCAGCATACTCAAAGCTCAGTTCCTGAGTAATTCCAGTGACACTCCTAGGTGAAAACCAACACAAGACAACATATCGCATTTTCCCCCCCAGCCATCTGCTTTGCTTTACAGGATGGAAAGTTGAAACAAGTTCACTCTATTTGAGCAAAACAGTCTACAACTTCATTCCTTAGGACTCTCAAATTACCTTCAATGAAACATAACTGAAAACATTTGCCAGTCAGAATATATATTTTGGAATACCATGTATGATCATCTACACTTACATAAGCAACTCATAAGTAAACAAACTCCAGGAAGGTTCTCCTCTGTATTTCAACATATTATTCAATATGAGGAATTATGACTCACCCTCAAGGACTAGACCACAAATGCAGAATTGTTTGGGGACCCTGGCTAGTCCCTCTATAAAAGCCTGTCACATTACTAGATGCATTGAGAAAAATAAGGAAATGAAAAAGTATGTGCATGCACACTGCCTTTAAACACCAAAGCCAAACAGACAAAGAAAAAAACCAAAACCAAACAAGCAAAACAAAACCCCCAAATGAACAGATGACAAAAGCATTTCATGTCTGAAACACCTGGCCATTTTCTCTTCCTGAGAAAAATATAGATGAAGCCACCTGGAGAGACTCCTTCCTTTAAAAGAATGTTAAGACAATGCTCACACTTTTCCAGGAAACAGAACCCCAGCTCCTCAGACTGGAGACTTCCTGGAAGACTTGCCTGCATTACGTTTTCATATTTAGCCATGTTTTGTGTTTGCCATGTTCAGCTGAACCCATTTAGAATTAAATTCTAGCTTTGCACTTAAGTTTTGTTCAAGTAGACCACCAAGCTCACAAAAAAACCCAGGCACACAAATGAGATGCAGGCAAGATTTGGCATCCAGTTCTTTTCCCATCTGCCTACCAAGGTTATTTTTTTTACTAACATGTATGTAATCTACAGAAGACTATCACTGGAGTCTTTCATCTTCTACTATCTGTGTGTGTAGGCTACAGAACACACAGGCACAAAACCACCCCACAGCACTGCATGTCTCTGCAGCCCCTTTCCTCTAACTCAAAGGCCTCTTTGTGTTGCAGCCTTGGTTCATGCAGATTGATGCACATAATAATATTACTAGAATCAAAAGGGAACTGTCAAATTGTTAATACCTCAAATTCTGTCTCTCTTCTTCTAGGAAGTCAAATTTACTGCTGCTTTAATCTTATATTTTAAGTGTCATAAGAGAGATCTGCTGTTCTGCTGAACTTCCACTTTTTTAGCATTTTAAAGACTACATATATCACATGAATAACACTTCTATGAATGCCACACTGTGCCAATCTGCCCAGTTCAGGCTTATTATGGATAAGCTCCTCCTTTTTCTGAATCATTGCTTTTGGTGTTTCATTAGTTTGAACCTCCAGCCCTATTGGGGTAGGACTAAAAGTAGGATACTTAAGGCAAGCTTCTTTCTTTTTTTGTGAGACTTGCTGTTAAGGCAAAAAAAATGAGGGGGTGAAAAAAAGGAAAAAAAAACATACACAGAAGAAAGTTATCAAGCTAAAGGTAAGAGAACATCTACTGCAACTGGCAGATGTTAAAAGCAGCTTCTCTAGATAAGCAGCATGGGGCTCTGCAATCAGCAATGTTCACGTGCACGCCCTGGCTACCACGTGCTTGGCATCCATCCTCTTTTCATGAAAGCAACATTTCCATCCTCTCACAGGCTCAGTCTCCCACAGAATCTCAGACTCAACTTTTAAACATGACTTTACCAAAACTTACTTTGCATAGTCTGGACAAGATCTCAGGAAGCCTCTTCTGCATTACATCATACAAAAACTTTAATCTCTGAATGATATTCGTTCTCTGTAACTCTACCAACAGGCTTGAAAACTACTACATTTTCAAACTAATGTATGTTAACAATGCTGGCAAACATTCTTAAGACTTGTTCACTATTAAAAAAGAGTAATTTTAATTATATAATGAATAGAAACAGCACAAGATGCTGTAAAATGCCATTAAGGACAGAGATACAGTAAAGGTCAACCAAGGCACAAATTCTTATCCTCCATAATCTCATGCAATCATGTAACATTTATTTAGTCCAGAAGTTATATATGCTAACTCAAAACAGGGAGAACATATTTTTCTCCTTCAATTTTTTTTTTTTTTCCATCTTGGAATTTACCCTGACAAACAAGAAGTTTTCATCAGGACAATACTTGCTTTGAGTACTTCACAAGGAGCCTAACTTGAGCAAGATAACCAGTAGAAAAGCTGCCAAAAAGAAAAAAGGTATTTCATTAATAACAGGAGTAAAAAAAGATAGGATGTGCTCCGACCCATTACATCACTGATAACTTAAGACATATAGCACATTTCCTGCCATTAATGTGCTATAAATACAGAACTATTACAATTACTACTGCAATAGCCTTTCTTAATAGTAACAGCCCTGTAAAGTGCTTATATCTAAGTGCTATACTCTGAGCAAAACCACTGAGAATAATCCCCTAGACAAGTCTTGTTAATAAAATACATTCAGATAGATAAGGCCTCCTAAGTCTACCCCCGTCCACATGTAAAAAAAGTATCTATTTTATTAATTTTTTACTGGAAGCCTTTAAAGAAAACATTTTCAGCTGGTACATCATCCTCCTCATGCACGATCTCAAGAGGACAATGCAGCACCTGCCAACTAGAGACTACAACACAATCATATAAAACTCCCTAATGCTGGTGCACATCCATAATGCCATCCCCAGCAGAAGGGACAAAGTCCTGCCTCCAAACAAGTGTTTTGTTAACTGCCACAAATCACACACATTTACAGTACTTTCCAACACACACAATATGCAACGTCTTCGTTAATTTGAAGGGAAGGTAAGAGTCTGGCACAGCTTTCACTACTCCAGTGTCACACCTACACTCTTGCTGCACGTGCATGCAGCTCTCTCAGTAAAGCTGCATGACTTTAAAGTATTTATAGCCTGTAGCTGTAGAGCCATCTAAGCATATCCATCTAGACACGGCAGACTACACTTACTAGGCTAAGCAGTTTCGCTTTGCTCCAACACATTCATTTCTCCCCCAACAGCCCAGCAATCAAAATTTGCCTTCAACCTGGCAGGAACAAAGGAAACATATTACAAGCTTGCGTGGCTGATAAAAAACAGCCTCACTTATGGAATCACTGCACAGAAGTCTTAGGAATAGAAAGAAGCAATAGGTACTCTTACCCAAATCTCAGACTTATTTGTGAAATATGTGAAGTTATTTCAAGCACTGTATCAATTTGTCTTCTTGATGTGAACCTATTTTTAAGCATAATGCAGATTTTCTGTCCTGTTTAATCATTTGAAACAGCCTCACAGAACTTTGTTAACATAGGGGCTCCTCAAAATATGAAGCTACCGCATTGTGACCTCGCTGTGTACAAGATTATCCAATGCTAGTCAAGAGCATGTAAGCATCTTTCAATGGTTCCTGCATGTGTATCAGAGTGCCCCCACCAGTGCTGATTAACAGAACTCATCAGTAGTCCCACATCAAGATTATTCTGTGAGACAATCTTCTGCAATATACCATGCTAGGCTTTCTTTCCCAGCCATATAAATCTTTACAACTCCTTTTGCCCTGATTATCAAAGACTGGACAAATAACAGGACAGCTGCCCAGCTCTCCCCATGTAACACTGATGCCAACGTAGTAATGCATCACTACAGACGGCTCATAACAAGTGAGCTAAAAACCAAAACACTGTGTGGACATGCCTAATTCTTGACTATAAGCCTATAAAGGAGCAAATGAAACCACCACCAGCTCATTCAGTAGGACATAAGTGAGGTCTTTCCGCTTTGTTAAATTTTCTTTAGATTTGGGTTGACTACCGCGATCCATCTGTGCAGAGAAGTCTCAGGCAGCAGTCAAATGCAATATATCTTCAGTGCTCTGTCAAAAGCCTCTCATTTCCTAGCATGCTTATCAGGAAAGAAAAAGCAGTTATAGGCAGGTGATGAACAGTAAGTATTTTCCACAGGCCAAAATGTACACAAAGAAGTTGGGAGGTTTATAGAGTGTCCAGGGTTCTGATTAAAATAGACTCACTTGCTAAATGCTGGGCAAGTGACAGAGATGTATGTAAGTTTGCAGCCATTTCTTGCCACAACTCATACAAAATGCAATCACTATTTTTGTCCTTCCTCATTCTATCTTCTTAAACTAGCAGAGAACACACACAGCCAAAACAATCTCAAAAGCCAGAACCTGAGTATGAGCAATTCAGGAGTATATTTTGTAAGAAATAATGCCCATGCTCCAAATTCAGGCAGAAATAGAGGAAGAAAGGATTGCCATGTACTGAGTACCATTTCTATTGTCAAGGCCAAGTTGCTAACCCTCATTTCTGCAGGTACAGAGTTATTACTTGCACAACTGATCAATGGCTGGGAATAGACTGACCTTGTTTCAGTTTTGGAGGAACACTGCTGCTTTTAAGAAAAGGCAAATCAGCCACCTATGCTACACAAAGATGAATTTAAAGATCAAACTTAAGACTACATTTAACAAAGTAACAGATATAACTTATTTCTTCTACATTTGATGCCTTTTTACAAGAAAAAGGAAAATAATTAAGACTTGTTTTCAACATTATGTGTGCTATCGAAGTAAACCAAGACAGTCAGCCCTTCAAACGTCACCAGTTTGTCCACGCAGTAACATTCACTGCTCCCTTCTTTCAGAAAGTCGTGTTTCTGATATTATTCACCACCACACTTCTAGAGAAAACTAGTCAGATCTGGCTCTCACCAAGCCATGACGATACATTCTGCCAAACAAACCTTACTACACCACCCAAAGCTGAAACAGGATACAGTTAATTACCACAGAGAGCGCCAGACCCTATGGAAGTAGCTAAACTGAAGTATCTTGTAAAGTAGATAAAATTAAATTAAACCCAGAATACTGCATTAATGGAAACCAAATTTTATAATTCTAAAAAATCACAGCATGTCTTAGAAACCATATGCAGTGGTTACACATGCTTAAGTACCTATTAATAACACACATTAGCAACATGTCTTGCAAATCAGTGGTAATACTGGTATTGCCAAAAATAAACAAGACACCAAAACTTAATTTTGTTCTTCCTAGTGAAAACTTTTATCAAAAATTCCTCAAATGAGCTACAGCTTGGCCAAGTGGATTGTAACTAGCTTCCATCATCTCACAGACACACTATGCCTTCTTTACCAAAATGTCTGTGCAGCTTTTCAGAAAGTCAGTATGTATGAGCTTAAATCCAAACAATTAAGGAAATGGTTCTCACAGAATGGGTGAGGAACAGATGAGCGTGGCAGAAGGAGCACAGTGAGCTTTGTCAGCTGAGAGAGGGGAATGCTCTGGAGATTATTGTGCTAGATAAAAATCTACATTCACATATTTTTCCATGTATTTCCTTAAGTGACCACAGAAAAAGCCCAACCACAGTAAGCCTGAGCCATTGCACCTTCCTATCTCACAGGGGAGATGTGAGCAGACATATTCAGAGCATTCAACTGCTATAATAAAAAGGCATCATGTAAACAAACGACAACAGAAAATAATCAAATTTTGCATGTGGCTATTACTTGGCTGCTGCTTTCTTCCCTCACATCCAAAATATTTTCATAAAAAACCATTTGTATAACTCCAAATCAGAAATACACAGACTTTTTTGCATCTGCAAGTTTTCCTTACTAAGTGAAAAAAACTAAAATACCATCTCCAGTTTAGCTTTGCACTTTTAGTGAAGTGTACTGTTAAATTCATTCTCCTAAACATGAAGAAAGAAGAAATTTGACAAGAACAACTTCTGTTGTAAGCCAGTATTTAAGTTGTAGTACTACGAAAACATGTATTTCTAGAAATATAACAAATGATCAAAGTTCAGCAGAATTTTGGCTGATGGTATGCATCTGATTTTATTATTATGCCATTGGTTCTCAGTCTCAATCAACAGCACAGATGCACTTAAATAGCTTTCAAAAATCTACCAACCTCTTGTTGAAAGTTATCCATCCAAATTTTTAACAGACACTGCTATTTTAATAAGAATTTATGCAAATCAGTCAGATTCCATTTTATGTCAAAGATTAAAGCAACAATTCAGTCTTCTCTAGCCCAGTTGAAGAGGTCCAGACTCCTCTGTGGTGTTAACACAGCCATTCATGAGCAAGTCAGATCAGGGAACTGATAGGGTCAAGAAAATACTGTGAGGGAGAAAAGCCATTTCTGACCTGACAGATCCATTCACTGTATCATTACACAAACATCTGTACCAGCAAAACAGACACAGCAGGAACTGTTTTAAGTGGTGTGGCTACTGAAGGGCACTTGAAATCAGGAGCTCATATTTAGAAGGCTCTTGGTCTTTACACAATAGTTGAACTACCCTTCCTAACACCAAAATGAAAATAATACTGAACCCTCAGCTAATTTTTTTTTTTCCTCCAAGCTGCAGATCAGCTGATTGCACATCCTAATCCACCTCACTAGTCCTCCAAAAGTTTTGGCAATTCACCACTTCATTACATACCTCTTATTGCAAACTGACCTGTGTCCATACCCACTATGTCTTCAAGCAGTCACACATATCATCTGCTCTGGCAGTACAGCAAAATCTGAACATCCACTTCAAGAACCACTTCTGATCTGCTCCTCCTCAGCCATGCAAGACAGGAAGCTCAGCAGAGGCATCACAGTTCTCACTAAACCTTCACCTTTCAGTTACAAAACAATGAAAAGGAGATGTCAATCATTAATTGCAAGAGGAAAACAGTGAAGTGCAAGCAGTGTTGTCAGGTTCTATCTGCCCAAGCTCCCACTTTCTGTGCAGAAATTTACCCAGTATCTAAAACACTCAGAACTATACAGTGGAGGAAATAAAAGCCCATCATCCTAACACATTATTTTGAATTAACTTCTCTAATTTTTCATACTAAGCTGTAGTTCCAGCCTCGATGACAAGTTGCTAAGATGAATACTTACAAGGGTCATATTAAATAGTACCTGTAATATACCTGTCTTTTCTATTCAACATAGCCTATACAATTAAATCTTTTTATTCTTTTTTTACAACGTCTGGTGCAATGAGCCTGTAACTAAGACTCCTGGGAACTCCTCAAGGCAAAATTAAGTAAATTGGCATAAAATCTGTATCAGTTATGTGCAAGTATTATTACAATAGAGGCTATGGACTGTACACAAGAATTATATCCATTGATTAGGATAAAACCATTGTTGAAAATAATACTACCTATTTACATTATAGGCAGCAACATTAAATCAGGTAGAAATAGAACCTTGCTCTACCTAAGGTAACAAATTAAAGAATTACTGTTCAATTGTAGAAAATCTGTACTCAAATTTACACCTTTCAATCCTCTTATAGTTTTTGTTCCGATAAGGTAAACCAAACAATTTAGCATTAACACTTTAAATTTTCACTAGCCAAGGTTATCATTCTTTCTATTAATTCAGCACTTCATACCTCTAAATCAACGCAGATTTAAGAGGAATTTGAATGTAAAAGGTCTCCAAATACTACTGCTATAGCACACTTTAAAAGAAAATACAGTCAAGGCCATATCATGTTTATTGATATAAAAAATTGGAGAGAATCCTTATTTTTCCCAAACATAAGAACTGTTTGAACTTGTCTCAAAAAAAAAAAAAAAAAAAGCATTTGGACGATTTTCACACTAGAAGAACAAGAACTTTTCTTTGCCTAACATTTCTCCTTGTCTCCTACAACCTATGTCCTCTAAATCCTTTGCTCATTTCTCCAGACTTCAGATTCCACAGCATCTGCCTCAAGTTGAAGCCACAAACTGAAGCAGACACAATCTTACAGTAAGCTTTGTCTTCTGAGACTAACAGGGAGTGACTAAGACTACAGCCACACTTGCATGGAGACAGGAGAAACATTTCAAATTAATACAAAATAACTTTATACATTTAAATAATTCAACAAAGAGACTACTTCAGAGGTAGGACTATTTTAAGGAGGTCCTCCCCCTTCCTATCGACCCATCCCCACCCCTGCAGGCTTTCTTTGAAATTTTCAGATTGGACCAATTTCTTGAACCACTTCATTATGCATCCCCACTGTAGCTCCACTGGCATAACCAACAGACAGATGAGAAGAGAGAGAGAAGGCAGCACAAAGCAATGTTGGAGCAAACAGCTCAGAACTCCTGAGGTTTATATTAGCCTTGGCCTAAAGCACTTAAATTGCTTCGCTCTCACCAGCTCCCCCACTGAGTCAAAACCTTTCAGAAGCAATCTTTCTATGTCAACTTTATGCATATAAAGTGATTGAACTTCTAACACACCTCAGTTAGAAGTCTGAAAACCTAGATTTTAAACTCAAGCCACTGTCACCAACAAACCCCACACTTCCAAGTTTTGTTGCCACAGCCAAAGACAGGGAATTCAGAGAAATTAACAACCTACAATCAGAGATCTTCTCGTAAGCGGGTTTTAAAGCCTTCTCCTTCCCCAGAGGATTTCTGTTATCACCCCAGTGATAGTGGCAGGAGTGTTTGAAGCTGGAAAGCTGATGGACAAAGCTTCCACTGCACGTATTCCATGTCACATCCTAGAGGATATACTCTTAAGGAAGTCAGCAGTTGAAAGGAAAGAGGAGGGATGAATCCAAAACTGGAGCAGAAAAAAAGCTTCTGTAAATACTGATTAGTGGAGGACAACAAAGATACTGCACTCAGAGCATGATTTTTGGAAATGCTAGAGTAACATCTGAAAGTAAGACAGAGGGAGTTTAGATGGTCCACTACTCCCAGAATCGGTCCCATCATTCTCTTAAACTTAAGTTCTCACACTCCTGCAGTCATTCATCTTGTACACCAGGGAGGAGAGAAAAAACAAAATCAGAAAACTCCACTGTTTCTGTCTCCACCTATCTCCTCTCATGAGGAGGCTAAATAAAGAGGCAAATGAACATAAACCACACATGATGGATAACCTATAACCATTTCATAATGCTAATGTAGTCCTAGTGTTCTATTACAAAAAAAGGAAGGACAAGATCTCTTTTCATCCCTGCTCTAAAACATCCCAACTTTCTATGACAAAATGAAGTTTGCTACCTTGTTTCAGCTAGAAAGATGGCAACTAAATGACTTTCACCTTGAGAATTGTTCCTGATTTAATTCTTCAAGTCCTGTTAACCAACTGACCAAAAGGACCTTACTCCTTAGCTTAATCCAGAAAGGCAATGCACATAGAGCCAAAATTCCGTGAGTAAACACAGACCAACAAAGTCTTCATAAACATTACAGTTCTGTGGATAAGCAAAGACGTTTATTTCCTAAATCCTCCTCCCTTCCACTTCCAGGAACTCCCTAATGCTGTTTCTCATTGAGCTAAGAGATGTGTTTTCGCTGGTGAGTTTGACTCAGGTTTACTGAAGTTTTCTTTTTCCACCAGCTTTAACAGGGTTTTGACTATGCTGCAGAGTATACATATAATTAACCTCTTCTCCTCCCTTTGCTATTTTCAGCAGCCCTATTATATATACACCCCCCTTTGGTTCTCCATAAATTCCACCTTTCAAACATAACACAAGTTGTATCCCTGCAATGCAAAAAGACAAGGAAACAAACAAAATGAACACATGACAAGTCAAATTTCTATATCCCAACTGCAGGATACTACCATCATTGAAATAAAAATGTACTCAACCAAGCAATTTGCCAGCAAGAACACAGTTTTGCCTCTGATAACCAGAATACAAGAGACACCTAATACAGAAAAGGTGAAAGACACCAAATGTAGAAAAGTACACAGAGCAAAAAGAAAAATGGCCAGAATGCAAGAATCCCTGCTCTCCAAAGTAAATACAGTATTAGTTGAAGTCAGAACTGTAAAGGTGCAGAATACCACACTGCAATGGACCCCCAGCTCATCAGCAAAACCAGTGCCCTACCATAGCTGACAAACAATTCTGCAGCAGAGTTCTCTTTATGCACTCTCAGAATAAAATGGGATGAGACATTTCCCCATTAAAATGCAGTGATTTAGATGGAAGGGAGATAAGGACAGCACAGTTCAGTTTTCTCATGCAAAATAAAGTGTCACTTAGGAGCAATTCTCAGTTGTGCTCCTGCTACTTCCGCTCTCCAACACTACAGAAAGGAATCTGCCACTCACTCAGCAATGCCCTGCAATACAAAGGCAAAGACAATCTGCTACCTCCTTCTGTAACAATTTTGCCCAACCCATTTAATTTACTGCCTGCTAAGCATCTATTATTATTATACTCATCTAGACCTATCTAAAAGACCAATTTTATGTAGCAATACACACAAGGTATGGTCAGGATCAAGAATATCAGAAAATCAGATGTACACATTTCATGCTAAAATGTTGGATAAGAGAGGGAAGAGAAACCTTCCCTAAAGTGAAATAGAGAAAACTTATAGTGGGCAAACCAACTTACACAACTTGACAGAACACTGTTGAATTCATTCCCCTGAATGCAAGATTAGAAACAAAAGGGAAAGACATGGTTTACAGTATCATGGAATCCACTGGCTTGTAAAAGACCTTTGAGATTATCAAATCCAACCCCTCTTATAGAACTGACAAAGCCACCACAAAACCATGTCCTTAACCACAACATCTACACATCTTTTTAAATACCTCCAGGGATGGTGACTGCACCACTTTGCTGGAGAACCTGTTTAAATGTTTGACTTCTTCAGGTAAAATATATTTCTTAATATTGAATCTAAACCTCCCCTGGCACAACCTGAGGCCATCTCCTCCTGTCCTATTGCTTGTTACTTGGGAGAAGAGACTGAACTACACCTGGCTACAGCCGCCTTTCAGGTTGTGTAGAGAGCGGTAAGGTCTTCCCCGTGTCTCCCTCTCTCCAGGTTAAACAACCCCAGCTCCCCCAGACCCTTCACCAGCTCCATTGCCTTTCTCTGGATGCACTCCAGCCCCTCAGTGTCCTTCTCGTAGTGAGGGGCTCAAAGCTGGACACAGGACTCAAGGTGCCTCACAAGTGTACAGGGGCTGGCCACACTATATCTGATAGGAGCCATACTGCCACTGGCCTTTTTGGCCACCTGGGCACACACACTGGCTCGTGCTCAGCTGCTGTCAATCCAGTGGGCAGCTTTCCAGCCGCTNTACACCTGGCTACAGCCGCCTTTCAGGTTGTGTAGAGAGCGGTAAGGTCTTCCCCGTGTCTCCCTCTCTCCAGGTTAAACAACCCCAGCTCCCCCAGACCCTTCACCAGCTCCATTGCCTTTCTCTGGATGCACTCCAGCCCCTCAGTGTCCTTCTCGTAGTGAGGGGCTCAAAGCTGGACACAGGACTCAAGGTGCCTCACAAGTGTACAGGGGCTGGCCACACTATATCTGATAGGAGCCATACTGCCACTGGCCTTTTTGGCCACCTGGGCACACACACTGGCTCGTGCTCAGCTGCTGTCAATCCAGTGGGCAGCTTTCCAGCCGCTCCCCCCCAGTCTGCAGCACTGCACGGTGCTGCTGCGACCCAAGTGCAGGACCTGGAGCTTGGTCTTGTTGAACCTCACACCATTGGCCTTGGTCCACCAACCCAGTCTGACCAGATCCCTCTGCAGAGCTTTCCTGTGCTCCACCAGATCAACACTCCTGCACAGCTTGATGTCATCTGCAAAATGACTGAGGGTGCACTCAATCCCCTCACCCAGACCATCAATGAAGACATTAAACAGGATTGTCTCCAGCACAGAGTCCTGGGGAACACAACTCGTGATGGCTGCCAGCTGGATACAAGTCCATTCCTCACCACTCTGAGACTGGCCATTCAGCCAGGTTCTCACTCAGCAAACAGGGCACCTCTGCAGGCCAGGAGCAGACAGTTTCTCTGGAAGAATGTCAGGGGAAACACTATCAAAAGCTTCACCAATGTCCAGCTAGGCAACATCCACGGCTTTTCCCTCATCACTAAGCATGTTACCTTGCTGCAGAAGGAGATCAGGTTGGTCAAGTAGGACTTGACTTTCCTAAACACATGCTCACTAGACCTGGTTGAACCATACGTGCCACGTGGTGGCACTTAAGGTCTGTTCCACGACATTCCTTGGCACAGAGGTCAGGCTGACAGGCCTGTAGTCCCTAGATCCTCCTTCCAGCCCTTACTGTAGATGGCCACCAGGTTTGCCAACTTCTAATCACCTGGGACCTCCCCAGGTAGCTGGGACTGCTGATGGAAAGCAGCTCAGGCAGCACTTCTGCCAAGCCCATCGGTACCTGTAAGTGGTGTAGCAGGGTCACTGACCATTTTCCCTTGGATTACAGGAGCTTCTTTCTTCTCCTCATCCTTGTCTTCCAGCTCTGGGGACTGGATGCCCAGGAACAACTGGTCTTACTACTACAGACTAAGGCAAAAAAGGCATTAAACACCTCAATCTTTTCCTCATTCTTTGTCACTTTGTTTCCTCACAAATCCAATAAAGAACTCTCTTTCGCCCTCCTTCTGTTGCTAATGTATGTTACAGAAACATTTTTATTGTCTTTCATGGTAGCAGCCAGACTAAGTTCTAGTTAGGTTTTGGACTTCTCATTTTCTTTCCATGTAACCTCACAACATCCCTGTAATCATCCTGAGTTTAATGCCCCTTTGTTCAAAGGTCGACTCTTTTTTATTTTCCCCAAGTTCCAGCCAAAGCTCTCTGTTCCGACAGACCAGTCTTCCCTGCTGGCTTATCTTTCAGCACATGGTGACAGCCTGCTCCTGCACTTGTAAGATTTCCTTCTTGAAGAGGTCCAACCTTCCTCTGCCCTTCAGGAATGCCTTCCAAGGGGCTCTGTCAGCTAGGCTCCTGAACAGGCCAGACTCCCTGCTCTCTGGAAGTCTGACGTGGGAGTTCTGCTGACTCCCCTCCTTACTTCCCCAAGAATTGAAAACTATCCTTGCATGATCACTGTGCCCAGGATGTTCTCTGACCATCACATCACCCAACAGTCCTTCTCTGTTCACAAACCACAGGTCTAGCAGGTGCCTTCCCTAGTTTTCCACCTCATCATTTGTGTCAGGGGACACACTCTCCAGGAACCTTCCAGACTGTTTCTGCCCTGATGTTCTGTATTTCCAGCGGAAAACATAATGCTAATCACACAGCATTCCCTACATTTATCATATAACCATTTCTGTTAATTTTCAGAAAATCACATACAGCATTTCTACTATTCCAGAACATCTACACATAGAAACCACTGTTAAACAAATCAAATCCCAGGGAAATTCAAGAGTATCCAGGCATATGACCAAAGGTAACAGCAAACTGCCGATATCTAACTGAAGGTTGATTAACAACAATTTCACGATGGTGTATGAAGGTTTATGCCTATTCTGGCAAGTATGACAGCACATATTTTTCTTTCAGCTAATAAGTTTTAGGTATGTTTTTCCCAGTCATTAGTGATGCTGTACATGGACACAAGCCATTCAGTCAGCTCTGCTAATACCAAGTCTTTAGATCAGTTAAAAGCTATTAAAAAGACACTTTGCAGCATCTAATTTTACAAGGAAATTGGTATGAACAATAGTTCCAATAAACTGTACTAAAGCTTCCAGCATAGCAGCTCCCTATACAATTTCTAGCTAAGTACTGAGCTCTTATCAGAGCTCATCAGAGGATTCTGTTTAGGATTTGCAATTTACTAGCAATTAGATGACTGCGTTCATACTAGTAAAATACTACAAAATAAGTCATCATATTCCAGCACAGAATATGCAATGAATTCCATACACATTTATTGGTATGAATGCAGGCATGCTGTGTGCTTGTAATGAAGAGGTAGGGGGAAAGAAAATAATTTTCCTAGCTTTTTTCTATTTGTTGCATCACAATTCAGGCAAGAAATAAAGGCCTTCCCAAACAGAGAACAGGTCAAATCTCAAGGGATTCAAGCCAGGACTCCCCAACAAAGAACCTGGTAACACTTTTCCCCCCTCTTCCAATATCAGCACAAGTTACAAAGACTGTGCTAAAAGAGAAATACAAAAAGCACTGGAAAAAACACAAGCATATTCACCGTGACCAGGCTGAGCTGACAAGAAGACACTTGTACTTTTGGCTACCACTGCTTAGCTCCATTCTTGAGGAACCACTGGTAAAAGGCAAGAAGAAACTGGAGTCTTACTGAAGATCACTGCTCTGTTGTAACCAAAACTGGAAGTTTGACTGCTTGTGCTGTTGTTCATGAAGGCAGCAAGACGCTCAGGAGTTGGTAAAATGCAATTCTACTTTTTTTTTTTCTTCAAAGGCAAACAGGCAGCAAAGCACAGAACACCCAGAGCAGATCTTATCCTCCAACACGGCCAAACAGAATCCACTGTTGACTACACGTCAGTCTTGATTTTTGAGTCTTTGGGTCTTGCTTTTTATTTTTGTCCTTTCCTGTTCTTAAAATGAAAGGAAACCCGTGTACATGCATAATGAAGAACATCACACGCTTTGCCAAACGACCCCAAACAAATCAGTAGATGTCTTAGTGGTGAGCACCAGTGCAAAGGCTCAGCTGAAGCAACCAAGGAGTGGTGCAGATGCACCAGTAGTGCTGCACATGGCTGAAGACATCTTCCATTTTCCCAGTTCAGTCAAGACTGAAGTCTAGTCAAGAACCATCAGGAATGGGACCCAGGCAATAAGAATAATTGAACCACCTGGTCTTTTTGCTTTTTATAAGTAAGAAAAGGTTGATAGGAACAGAATTTAACATCAGGATTCCACTACAGGAATAGCCTCTCCTGCACGATTTTAGGGAAGCGTATGCCTCTGCCTACACTACGTTTGTGCTCTCTACCAGGAACACCAAATGCTTTTCTACAATAAAGAAAATTCTACATAGCATATCAACAGTATGAGAAGTGGGTTTAAACACTTAAGACTGCCTTTATTTTTGATTTTAGAAGTCCGAAAGCTAAACTAGAAATTAAAATGTTATTTTGAAAGAGATGTCACCAAAAGCAGTCAATCAAAAACATCTTTTGCTATCAAACTGCAGGTTTAATTTCTTGAATGGGAAGAGTTGGTTGGTCTCAGTCCAGTCTCCACCAACAAATCAGTTAGTTGGCTCTTCAGAAACTGCCATCCATAATCTTCCCCATTTCAGAGGCCAACCATGGGATTAAGTAACAGAAATTCTCACACAGCCAGTTAAGGTACATTCTGAAGCCTGAGAAGCCAGCACTGCCAAAAGCATTACTAAGTCTTTGTAACTTATAAGAACTCAGGTTCCCAAAACATGAGTGTAAAACTTTTTGTAAGTATAAAACATAACTGAACAAGGTATGAAAAAAACCCCACATGCTTTAATTAAAAAGCTATCCCACCCAAATGGAGATCTGCCGTGCCCTGTGTCAAAAGGCAAGATATGCATAATCCAGCTATAAACTCTTAAATATTCTTATGTCAAATTATAGAGAATCCAAGGAAGCAGCATGGAATTATTCAAGTTTATTACATATTATGCCCTCACTGCAGATAGCAGCATGCCAAGCTGGTAGAATAGCAACAGGACACGTGCACTGCAACTCCTACAAAGGGACCCTCCCAAGAGCAGCATTATTGCCACTCTGCTGTGCCCAATGGGTGGGTTAGTTCAACATGACCTAAAGAGGGACAAAAGGGGTGTGCAATGATTTTCATTTTAACATTGTCCTAAGCGCCCAAAAAAGGCTGTCTTTGCACACATTTCCACAAGGGGAAGTGGGAGAGGGAAAAAAACCTCAAAATCCTACACATTTCACTCTTTGTCCTCCAAACTTTACACATGTATCAATCAAAGAATCATTAAGAAAGTTTTTACTTACACTCTGAGTGCTCTTTAAAATGTAGCGACCATGTTAGTAACAGCCTATTTCTTCAGCTGAAGATTAAGGAATAATCTGTTTTATTATGACAATAAAAAGAGATCTCCTCTACAACTAATACACAAGTAACTTCTCTTTCATTTAAATCACCTTCACTTCTTATTTATGCATTACAGAAACAGATTTACTCCTTTAATAAAAGTTCACTTCAGGCTATTTTTATGTAGTATTAGCAGCAAAGAAAAGAAACTACAACAAAACCAAAATTCCTGATCTCCCATCAAAGTCACTATGGATAAAGCTGCTCCTCCAGCTTTCATATAGGGAACCATGCTTAACCTGCCCCAGGCTGCAAAGGTACAGGGAAGTATACATTTCAGCAAAAATCCATGTTTCATCAATCCCAAAACCTCTGAAAACTGATTTCTAGGTCAAAACCCAAATTGTGTCAAAACACACACAATTCTACTAGCAAGGATGCTATCAGACTTAAAGCTAAGTAGTCTGAAGAATACAAAACCAGCAAAAAAAGTCCAAGAACTTCCCCCTAGACATTTAAATCTAACAATACAAAGCCCAACAGCTATCCCAAAACTACAAGATTTAAACGAGTACAACAGGAAAGTAGTATTTTTTATGTAAAAAGTGCTGTCATACTTTCACTCAAATGGCATTGAGTAACTTGCTTGTTAATTTAAGCAGAACACACAATATGCATTTCATGCACCAGCAATTTACAGCAATGAGGAATGACTATCCTCCTCTCCTTGTAGCATTAACAAAGTTTAGGAGACAGATGACTGAGTGAATAAATCTTCTTCCTTTTTTTAACAGTAATTCTCTTTGCAGTATACTAATGCAGCTGCCTTTTTAAATGCCACTGGAATCTAATATTAAGATTAAATAATACAACTCAAAGTGAAATAACATGGAAGTGTATTTAAAGATACGGATTTAAAGGGGAAGAAAAAACAAACAAACCAAAACAAACAAACAAACCAACCAAAAAAAAAAACCAAAAAAAAAAAAACACAACCAGAAACATTTCAGTCAAATTAAAATTCAAATAACAGTACTAAAAATTGTTTATCACATACACTTAACCAAATGCACTTGGTTAGGCTACATAATACCCATCAAAAAGCCTCAAAAAACAAGCTTATCTGACAAAAGAAGTCCAGAAAATGTGTAAAAGAAATCAGCTCTTCTTGAATTGAGTTCAGCCAATGTGCTACAAGCCTAATCCAGAAGCTGCTGCATTGCCATCATCCAGTCACTTCGTTGTTCTATAAAATCTGAGTAGAGGTGATCCAAGTGCTCCATGCACATCTATTGGTCAGGAAGCATGCTAAAAATCATACTCTCCAAAGAATTACCCATGCATGCTGCAACAGATGGCAACAAGTGACACAGACATGAATAGCTTTCAAAATGCTAACCTAAACACAGAAAGCTCTGAAACTCAATCCCCTCACAGGTGTACCTGTTCTTTTTCTTTTGTTCTCAAAGAGAGACTTAAAAAACATGGAATGGTACAGAAAACAATGCTGCAATTTAATCAAACTGCCTGCCTTTTTAATGAGGGAAAAGACAGTAGACACAAGAAATAAAGGATTCTGGTGGAGCCAAATCTACCCAGAGAGACAGTCACTAGTTGATACGCACACAAACGTGCTCTTATTTTCAGGTTAATAACAGAGCCCCAGCACCATTAGGCAGCTCTGATACATAGGTTAGAACACTTATGTTACATAACTTTCTCTTACTCCTTCCCTCAAGGCAGGAAAAATAACTTCCAACTGCGGCCCTAAACACAACTTTCAGCAAGGTAAGCACCATTAAGAAAAGACAAACCGATCCTCACAGCAACCCAAACACATTATATCCTGATTATCTCTGCAGATAAGCAACGGCTACGTCGAACCTCCCAAAAGCAGAGAGGCACTACAAACCTCAAGCACTCCCAACACAGCCTGTCCACCTACTACAATCTGAGCACTGTGCATCCATCTTCTTCAACAGTTTTAATCGTTTCTCTCTTCAACGAAAACACCAAATCCCACAAAAACTTCACAATTCTCGCAAAAAAAACATTCTTCCGGGACAGGAGAACAGGTGGGCACCCCACCAGGTAGCACGAGGGCGTCTTCGAACACACGTAAACAAACATTTATTTT
>VZRH01003993.1:929777-982750 GCA_013397555.1 Urocynchramus pylzowi
TTTTTTTTTTGTTTATTCAGCTGGTGTATTTTTTTTAACATCAATTTCTCAAAATTTAACACCACCTCAAACATGTCAGTAAATAAGCCCAAAAAAAATAAAAATCTGTTATTTGTGTTTAAAATGGATTTTTTTTTTTTCACCTTTTGAAGCAAGACAGCTCAAACACACTGTGCTAATCATGCCTGAAGGCCAGGAATTCAGAGGAATAAGTCAAGGGCACAGCCAAGTGAAATTAAAAATAAATTTTAAAAAATTAAACTGTGCTAATTGCAGACGTTATATTTATGAAGTTATTGGAACTGCAGAGCCAAAAGGAAGACAGCTTGTGATCCTCACAGTGTGTCCACTCCTCTCTCCAACCTCCATCCCTGCCCTCATCAAGACCTACAAAGCAATTCCCATCGCCATGTCGACCTGGAAGGGAGGAGAGAACAGCACTACCAGCGTGGCCTGCCCTTTCCGCAACCTGCCAGTGAGGCAGGAGGGAAATCTTTATGTGAAGTGAGCGAGGAGGAAGCAATCCAGATCCCTGCCATGACCCAGCTGGCAAGTACATTCCCAACTTGCTGCTGCTGGGCGCTGGGAGCACCCCATGAGTGCCTGTGGTGCCCCAGAGGGCTGGCACCAGCACTGGAAACCCAAGACACTTGTTGGAAACTTTTGTACCCCAGCAGCTCTGTGTGCTTCCAGCATAAAATCCAGGCATCCAGAAGATGGTCTTCCAGGCTGGAGTTGCTCCATGGCCAAAGCCTCTGTTCCCACATCAACTCTGAATGCCAGTGCCTTGGGGCATCATCCCAGCCCTGGCAGAGCCACGGTGCTAGGGAAGATTTCCCCTGTTGTTTTACAGTGTCTCCATGCCAGTACAGCAATAAACCAGGCTGCAATGGATGGAATAAACTCTCCTGCCTCTGCTCACTGAGAGGGAGGGAAAAGGTATGAATTGCAAGCAGGGAGGTCCCCATCCAATCTCGTATCTTTCAGCACGTCTTGCTCCTTGTTTGGCCACAACTTTACTACCATTTTTATATCGACTCCTTTCATCTTTTTATCTATTTTTTTCCTGACTGCATGAGAGGAAACCTCCATGTTTATCCCACTCCTCCTCTCTCGGGGATCTCTCTCAACCTGCCCGTGGCAGGGAGGCAACATGGCTGCCAACATGCCAGGATGCAAGGTGAGGAGGTGAATGGGGGAGAAAGGGAGGCACAGGCATTTGCTGGGAAGAGGAAAAATGAAGGGGGAAGGAGCAAGGAATCTAACACATACACACCGACTAGCATGGGCTTGCTCCAGCTTGGCCCACGATGCAATTACCTGACTTGGAGGCTGGCCAAGCCTCCCAGGTTAAGTCCCTCTGCACTTGTGCAAAATGCTGTCAGAGCTGCCGGGACTGTGAATACGCAGGGCTCCGGCAGCATGCCTCATCCAAAAAGGAAAAAAAAAAAAAAAGAACAGAGACAGGGCAGGGACTGAATGGGCTTATTTTCACACAACTGCAATTGTTTTGTTGATGCGGAAAGGTAATTAAAAAAAGTTCTGATTTCAAACGTGCCACAGAATTCCCAGAGCCCGGAGGCTGCTGCTTAGAGGCAGATTAATCACACTGAATTCTCCATCTAGATATTGCATGCACTCCAAACTCCCACCGCTAATAGCTCTAATATTCTCCTCAGCGTGTGCATGCTGCTGGTGTTATGTTCCAGGAATATTAATTCCCCAACTCGAGCTCCTTTTGCTTGCGCATGTACCCTAAAGGCTTGCTGCCGGGCACCGGGAGATTATGGAAAAGAGAAAACAGGGCTAGAGGAGAACCAGGGTGCAAAGGTACTGGCTGCAACTCCTCAAGGAAAGTCATTAATGTTCTTTGGATAAGCAAGCCATCCAAATAAAATCTACCTGAAGGCCAAGTTCTTTAAACAAAGACAGCCAACTACACACGCACAAGATGGTTGAAATTAAAATGAGCTCCCAGTGCTGGCTTTGTGTTACCCGTTCCCACTACCCTGAGACTTGCTCAGAATCTCAGTCCTGTTAACTGTGAGCTCTGAACTAGCGGTTTCTTCTGCTGGTGTCTTCCCCCAGCCCCCCTTACCCCAAAGCAAGGCTTCACACATCTAAAACTCTTTCTGCCACACGCCAGTAAGAGTGAAAATATGGCAGGTTGTAGCACTTGACACAGCAAGTCCCTTCTATCCCTAGCAAAACTGGCAGGCCAGGGGGTTCATGGTCCAGCTCAAGGCATCCCCAAGATCCTCATTCCACACAGAAAACAGGAAAGGGGAAGGTGAAGGCAGGAGAGAAACATATAATTTTTCTTTGCGTTCCACTAACTGCCATTCCCGATAAGCAAGTCAGAGCGTGTGTGATCTATATATATGGCCAAAAGGCCAGCTGCTAAGCTTTAAAACCAATGCACGCTTGAGAAGTACATTTAAGATGCCTATGGTGTAATTTTCAAAGCTGCTAAATGCCCAATGCTTCCAGTGCTGCTCAGCAAAGACTGCAGGTAGTCACCAGATTAAAACAGTTCCTTAAACCGGCCATACCAGGACTCTGGAAATTACCACACAGAAGAGACCTCAAAAATGGATGGTGCTGGTCATGCTTCCATTTAGTAGGATTACTTGCTTGACAAGAAGCTGTCATGGGCATGATTTTCTTTGTCAAGCAGTCAAAATATGTATCTCCATGTAATGTAAATCAGTGTACTTATGTCAGTACTGGAAAATCAAAAGGGGTTTGCCCCTTTTGTTGCCGGTGTTTCTGATAAGCGAACCAGTACAATATCTGAGTCACAGGTTAAACTGGATGTTCAGACCAGCCCATCAGCTGTTCTCACAGCTGAGAACACCTTACCTAGTCTCTGGACTAAAATCTGTAACAACACAGGTGCACAGGCATAGGTGGTGGTCCTCTCCGCAATCATGGCAGGTCAAAAAGAAAAGTCATATCTTTATGGCTAAATATTTTACAGGGGGCTGTTGTTGCTTAGAGAGAAAAGGATAGGAACATTTTTGAAGCTTCTTCTCCTTGCTATCTGTACCATGCAGGTCTACAATCATACATGCACCTTGAATTCTCAGCCAATTCCTTAAACTTGGCTTCTGCTGCAGGGAGGGAAAGGACAGGACTCCAACTGAGGTACTGTCTGTGAAAGGCCCTTGGGGCTTAACTCTGCTGTAGTGGGCAGGGAGAGGCATGGGCTTCCTCCACTGTGATAAACCAAGGTACTGGCATCACTCTGTGTAGCTTAGGTACAAATCTGTGATCCTCTTTCTCTCTTTGTGCACAAAGAATGAAGCTGATAGCGAAGCTGACATCTAAATCCTCAATATTGCACACCTGAGATAACCCCAGGTGGTTTTGTTTTTCAAACTCAAATATACGAGAAAGGAGAAAGACAGAAGGATTCCAACCCTTGTCAAACCCTGTCGCCAGCCCCCTGAGTTACAGATCTATGAACTCTTACATGGGATGAGGGCTCTTTGCTTTTATCTCCCTGTGCAGCGTGTGTCCTCAGCCCTTTGCAAACAGATGTTTTGCCCTCTGAAAAGGAACAGAGGGGGAGAAAGAGAGCATGAGCACAGGGGAAAGAGAGAGAGAGAGAGAGAGAGAGAGAGAGAGAGAGAGAGAGAGAGAGAGAGCGCGAGCATGAGCAAGAATGCTGTCTGCAGATGTCAATCAGGACTTCAGCCTAGGTCTAACCTGCCAGTCCTGCAAAAGGAGGATACATGAATTTTCTAGTTGGATAGTCAGTGTCATCAAACAAGAAAATTGTGAGGTTTAGATTGTAATGCAGTCTCACATTCAGTAAAAAGGCCTTGCTACATGGAGATGATGTGGGACTGAGGAGCCTATTCATAGCACCTTAAAAATTAAAATTTCACTACAAATAACCCAAATGAAATGGTCAAAAATAGTACAGCATTTCAGACCATTTTTGTAGAGCATGGTAGTATTTGGCAAGGGGAAAGTGATTGTAGGTAGAATACTGTCAGGTTTGGGGAAAGCTTTCTCTGCATTTAAAAAAATTATATGAAGGAAAATATTCTTGGGAATGAAGTCTAATGATTACATGTATATAGAGAGTCATCTCTATCTTGGCGTTTAACAGAAATCAACTCCCCCATGCCAACACCCTCCCCTCCAGCCACCCACCCTGATATTCTTCTTCACCACTTCCCACCCATTAACCCAGTACCTGCAGTGCAGTGTTCAAGTGGGACTGGCGGAGCTGCTGCCGCTGTCATCTCCTCGGAGCTGGCAGTCACCTGCCAATCTCGCCCCCACTTCCTCCTCCCTCCTGCTCCCCCCCACCCCTCGTCAGTGCAGCTTTCCCTGGGGATAGATCTCTCTCCCCCCCTCCAGCAGCCTCACAAATAACTACTGTTAACTCAGTAATATCCCCCTCCACGGTTTTTTTAATCACCAGCCGTCCACAGGGCATGAGACTCGCACAGACAGGGAGAAACGGGCCAGAGAGGCGGGCTAGCAACAGGGCGTCGGAGAGTTTGGGCTGCTGTGGGCTGCTTGTGCTCCAGCCCCAGGCAGGGCTGGCACAGACAGGGACACTGCCACCCCGGGCACGGGCACACGCAATGTGCCACTGTGCCTGGGGAGAGGGGGACTTGGTCCTGCAAGGGCTGGTGTGGAAAGCTGCTCCTGCAGGACAAGGGGATGCTCTGCTACACCAGCTGAGGAAGCATCATCCAGGACAGCATTTGTTTATACGGTATTTTAAATGGGAACCAGAAAAAGGGGGGGAGGGGAGAAAGGGGGAAAAAAATCAGGTGCATTTCTGTTTGTGTATCTTCACCAAATACGTCTCTCTTTTCGTAAATGAAAAGGCCTTTTTTTTCCCCTTTGCAAGACAATAGTTTTATTTCACCTTTTTTTGTGCAAAAATTCATTGGTCTGTGGCCTGAGGCTTTTTCTTAGCCTTTTATTAAATGGACACAGCTTACTGAACTTTCAGACAACCTCTCCACCTAGTATTTGTTTGTTCACACCCATTTACACTCTCTTGATTTTTAACAGGTCTGAATAAGGCTTATTTTTTTAAACACTCGGTTAATGAAGTTTTATCTGAATAGTCATAAGCCTATTAGTGCTCAAGTTGTGCATCGAATTCCCCCTCCCCCCTAGAGGTTAAACAAGACCAGAAATCCTTTTGTATTTGAAATAACACGCTGGGAAGAAAAGAAGCAAAGAAGGATAAAAAAACCCAAGCCCCCCATTAGATCCCTTTTAAATCAAAAAGAGACACTAGAAAAGGGGCATAACGCGAGGCACTTTCCTCATTCCCCCCTCTTCATTCTTCTCCTCCCTCCTTTGTAGGTCACCTTTACTATGATTACATTGGTGCTTCAAGTCTTCATTTGCTTAAATAAAGGAGTAAGTTCAACACCCCAATCAGATAACCACTGTACCCCAGGCAGACAATGAATGGGAAGGGACATCCAGGGAGGGAGGCACTCTGCCTAAGACGAGCACTGGGTCCTCAACACATGAGTGGGACCGGGGAGGTCTTCCCTGGGAAACAGCAGACGCTTTTGGAAGAGGACAAGTTTGACAGCATGGCACTGAATATGCTGGGCTTGAGTGGAAGGGGAGGAGACATGCTGTGCTGAGGGATGGCCCTGACGCTGGCCTCTACACCCTGGGAAGGGCTGAGGGCAGCAGCCGAGGGGAAGAGCATGGCAGTCATGGCCTAGGAGTCCTTTGGCAGCTGCCCCTCCATCCCGGCAGAGCATCCTGGCAGCCGAGAGAGCCCCCGCTCCCCTGAAATAAACAGCAGCCTTCCCAATGCTTCATTAAACTAACACAGCTTCCCGCCATTGCCCCGGCAACCGACACAGGCCTCCTGTTTGCCAGCTGGGGGAATTAAAGGAAGCCTGGCAGCCAGCCCCTGGCTCCTCCAAAAGCTCCCCTTACACAGTCAGAAAGCATCCCCTGGCAGGGGAGGGGACCAGGTGGCTCCCAAGGTGCCAGCTGAGATGGGGGAGTCCTGCGCACCCCCACTCTTGCAAGCTACAGCCCCCAGGGGGCCAAGGACCCTGCCACTGCCACCAGCACTGCTGCTGGAAGGCAACACAAAGCTGGAGGGCTTGCCAAAATGGTCCCGGGACTGGAAAAGGACTGAATAACCCCTGGATGGTCCAATAGCACAAAGGTGGACACTACTCCCCTCCACAGCATCACTCTGTCCAAATGTAATCAATAGTTCACATTAATTAGCAACACATTCCTCTAGCTGCCCATCCACCAGCTGAGTGAACAGAATACATCCTCTTGTCCCTGCTTTGCATCCTTTCCTCCCTGGTTTTCCTCCTCTCTCTTAAACTTCATTTACTGTGGGGTAAGCCTTAGCACGACCCTCACTCCCTTCAGCCCCTTGGTGGATGCAGAAGGTGCCATAGGCCACCAGCTGCCCCTCCCTTTGCTGCTCGCCCTTAGAGAAAGGGTTTCAGGAAAAGTTCCAAATGGAGCTGCGTTGTACCAGCCTGTGGACACCCTCCTGCTCCTCTACCTGTTCTCAATCCATCTGTTCAAAACAAGCAGATGAGCCCTTCAGCCAAGGCAGAGACACCCCTCCACACATCCTCAGCAGAGGAGCTCTGCCCAGATCCTAAAATCAGACCCGCTGGGCTGGCGTAGGTGCAACATACCAGCTCCTTCCAGCACCTTCTTCCCACCACTGTCCCAGGCCACTGAAACCACAAAAGAAGCTTGGCAAATTGGTGAGGGGAGGAAAACATCTCACTTCAAAACAGCAATGAATGAAGCAGTACTATTCACTTGCTTGGGGATCCACATCTGTTTTGTCCTGTTTTCCATGACTACTGGCTGTGAGCAGAGGTCTCACAGGGAGGAGCATTAAGTATTTATTTGAGCTCTTGGTTTGTTAGCATCTGATGCCACCAACGTGTTTTGATTCTGCTTGAAAAACTACATTGCTTTTTTTATTTTTAATTCAGGGATTCCAAAACAACCATACAAAGGTACCTCCAATTTCCCCAACAGTAGCCTAGCTTTCTGTAGCTCTGCAGCACACATTTCATAACAAACTTCTGTCTGGAGAGACCCATTTCACTCCCGCCTCTGAACAATCTCTGCCCTACTCCTCTCTTATTTTGTGATGATATTTAGCTTTGTGAAATACTACTTAGCTACATTTAGAACAATTAGGGGGAAAAAAGGAGGAAAATAAAGAAATTAGTACATTCCAGATTCTGGCCACAGATCTGCATTGCATGAGGAAGTGGCACGTGGAAAATGTGGAGCTGTTTATAAGCATTCAATAACACTCTCTAGCAATCTTGCAGGGGCAAACATAAAGCTAGTGAGTCCAAGCAGCCTTACAAAAATTAGCTCAGTGATCCAACCTCAGTGACAGAAGACAGCAGTGTAGTTAAAGGTGACTGAGCAAATCTTGAGCAGAGGGAAACAGGGGTAGGGTAATACAATCAAACACCTTCCTTCAGTGCAAAGCTCTCAAAAAGAAGTGTTACAGACTGTGAAAGGGGTGTCTTTAAGGTTAAAGAGACTGTAAATTATAGGAAGAATACTGCCTTATCTTTGATGAGGGATGTAGAGCAAAGGAGACACTTTCCCCTACTTGTAGGAGAAATTAAATGTGTGCTGACCACTGCAGGTAATGGCCATTGGACTGGGGAGCCTGGTAAATAGCTGCAGGCCTGCCAGTGGTCCTAGTTTAGCCCTGTCTCCTTCTCTGGAAATTTATGATATTATCACCTAGTGTGGGGCTCTGACCTCACAAAAAATCCCATATATACACACACACAGAAAAAAAAAGGCAGGTTCCTATTTCTTAAGCTTTTCTTTACAGCAATAAAAGTCAGATCCTGGAGATTTAAAACCAAATGCTTTCCCCAAAAGCTTTCCCAAAAGAAAGCCAAATTATGTTTTTATTTGTTGGGGTTTTCTTCCCCTTCAGGTATTGCCGGGGTGTGGAAGGAGAGGCGGCTGACAAGTCTCGAGGCAAAGAGAGACCTGCAACAACAATCTGGACTGGTCTGTGCCCTGTCCCCACCTCTCCAACTGGGAAGCACTTGCAGCCTGCTGTTGCCAAACCTACTTTTATTTTTTCCATTCTCCTCACTAATTAAACCTTCAGTCAGGTCTGTCTCTCCTCCCACCTGGACTAGTTCAACTCCCTGCTTTCACATTATTTTTCATTCGTCTCCAGACCCAGGAGATTTAAGTCTCTCAAGTCTTCAAGTTCCCGGAGGATGGGGTGGGTAAGGAGCGGTCTCTTGGCTCAGGCAAACACGGTCCCCCTCTGGCTGCCCTCCTCTGGGACTGGTTTTCCGAGCAGAAGAGATCGCTGTCAGCGAGCCAAAGGCGCGCAGGGCTAGGGGAGGTGCTGGTCTCCGTGTGCACACCGCGTCCTCCTTCCTCACTGCTGCCATACATGATTAATCATCCCTGAGACACGCCTGCTGCTTCCCTCTGGCTCTCCAACAACCACAACAGCGGCGGCAGCAGCAGCTGAGAGCACAGAGACCTCCTCAGGTTCCCGGCCGCAGCCCAGCGAGCGTTTCCCAGCGGGGACCTCTGATCCTCGCACTCATCTCTCCCGCACACGCGGGTCCTGCCTCACGGCCTCGCAATCAATCGTTCCCCTCCCCCCATTTTCAAACTCGGCTCATCTCCCACCCCTCCCCCACCCCCCTCCATCTGTGTCTAATTGCATTTCATCTGTAGTCATTCTCTGGAAAACTCACCGGGAAGGTGTCCAGGAGACTAGCACAAGCTCAAACACGCGCTTGACACGGGGAGCCGGGGAGCAGCCCGCCGCTCTGCTGGGCTGGATCAGGGGCCCGGGGGAGCTGGTCCTCTCAGCAGCCCAGCCCTCTCCTCCCTGCTCCCAGCCCCGGCAGGGGATGCGGTGCCAGCCAGCGGGCGGGGGGCTGGCAGCTGGAGAGAGGCGGCAGGCAGCCAGGAAGGGCCGGTGAGAGCCAGTGGGGCAGAGGTGAGGCTGCTCTGATGCCAGCTCGTGCCCGACCGAGGGAAGCATTTGCTCTCCTCCTTCCTCCGCCGAGCACCGTCGGCCTCCCCGTGGGCTCTGCCAAGGCCAGCGTGGGGCAAAGGCAGGGGACAGGCAAGGTCTCACCGGTACGACCTGCCCCCAGCGTGATCCGGAGGCTCCCCTGGCTTCTGGCTCTGCAGAACCATGTCCCCATCCCCACACAGGCACTCTCCACTTGCATCACCGATATTCCTGCCCTGACACTTCAGCCCGACAGGTCCCAGCTGTGTCTGGTATGGCATGTGCATCCCTGCTGGTCTCACAGCTCCACAGTCCCACCCCATCACCTTGCTGCTGCTCTGATCCTGTAAAATCCAAACATTTCCCAAGGGCCTGTTTGCCCTGGGAAGGGAGCGATGCGCTGGGCTCTGAGCGGCCGGCACACTGGGCACCGCACACCGACTCCCGCTGCAGCCACTCGTACTCAACACTGCCGGAGGAAGCAGCTCAGCTCTTAACTGCATATGAAAAATGCCCACACAGAAGAGGCAAGAACAGCGGGGGAGCCATAAACTCACACCCCAGCGTACTGCATGCCAACATCCTTGCATCAGTGAGCCTAAGTGCCCAGTGGTTTTACACTGAAAGCAAGGTTTCCCCTCCTGGAGAGGCAGACCCTAAATGTGGGCTATTTTAAGGTTTTAGACCTTGTGTAAAAAAATCTGCAGCCCAAGGGCTGGGCACAGACCACAAGTTCATTTTGCATAGGCTGGAGCCACCTGACTTCACATATCACTGTTGGATAACGTGAAGCTGTGGACTGATGTGTGGCTGCCCAAAAGCCCAGCTTGGTTCTCAAGAAGGAGAAGGCTCTCTACCTTTTCCACGGAGTCAGTCTTCCATCTGTGGGAGGACAGGGAATAAAATACTAACCTATATAACACCACTTTCAGCTTTGTCCATTTGCAGCCAGAACTCTGAATACAAAAATTCACAGCTCATATGAGGGTGACAGATTTATTTCAGTAGGCCAGCATCATAGACACAGACAAAACTTTTTCCATTTCTTTTTGCCATCAGCTCTACAAGCAGATCTGCTTCTATCCAGACTATCCAGAGAACAGTGATTACATTCAGGTAAATCCCAGGCTTTTCCTTTCACTTGCCTTTCATTGACAAGGGTTATCCACCAAATCAGTTCAAGAGCTACCAACACAGAAATAAGCAATTGAGTTACCACAATTAACAAGTTACCATTTGCCAGCTGAGTCACAGTAACACTGAATCAAGCAACCTCCTGATAGCTTAGGCAAACGTTTTAGTACTCACTGCAATGAAGAAAGATCACAGAGTCAAACTACTATAGCCCAGGTGATAATTTATAATCTTATTGTAGTAAATAAACTTGCTGGCGATCGTCTGTTCATATGTTTTGCTCTGCCATTATCACACGGAGTCAAATCTTGATTCCACCAAATGCCACAAGCCAAGTGCATTCCTGCAGTACAATTGCAATGCAGTTTGCAGCGAAGATGCAAAAACCCCCTACATTTTTATCCTTCTAAACCCCTTCTCAAGACAATTATCCTAATGAAAAATGAAGCTGTTCATCTCCACAGGCCAATTCAACACAAAAATATGTAAACGTACCTTTAAATAAGCACAAAAATTATCCTGCCCTTTTCCTCACTCTTCCTGAGTATTGGACACTGAACCAAGCATCTGAGAAGTCTGGGTTTAGTTCCCAGTTTTAATGCAGACTTTCTGCACCATCTCAAACCGCACAACACAGTTGTTTATTAAGCTATAAAATGGGGACTACTACTTTTGACACAAAGCAAGGTGAAATACATGCACCAGTGCTTGTAAAAAGCTCTATACAAAAGACAAGGGTTGCATAAATAACTAAATATAAATATACACATCAGATTTACCTCTGCCCCAGAACTCTAACTCTGTAAGGTAGTCTACAGAGAAGGGTATTTCCCTGATGCTTTCCCATCTAAAGCAAATGAATACCTGTGAGAGAACAGACAGCACTCCATCTGCAGATGAATTTTACCTGCTTTCAATGCCAGTTCAGAGCCAGAACGTGCTGGGAGTAAACAAAATCCATTACAAGACAACAATTTATGACAAATGAGATCAACGCATGGATTGAGGACCATTGAACAGGTTCTGCCATACACAGTAAGATGACAGAAGCTACCATCACCCTTACAAACTCTTGCAGAGGTCAGCTGGGCAAGACAGAAACTTACCTGTTCTCCCACTGCAAGAGGCACTCTGCTCCGTGTCAACACACATCCTCCACATTGGCAGAGGAAGTTTTTACTGGCACTGTCTGAACTATAAAGTTACAGTGCAATGACTGTCAACCCTGCCTCATCAACACAGAGCTCTCCTTATCAGAGAAGGGACGCACAATAGGGAAAGAGAATTACGTACACATGAGCAGTGTTTCTCTGATGCTCAGCATAAAAATCTAATCAAAATTGTACCAGAATGGTGATGTGAAAAGCACCCTGCCAAGTCAGTAATAAATATAAAATTCATATCTTACATTTCCACAATGTATCACCTCTCATTGCGCAGTACTTTACGCATTGTTGGGACTCAGATGAATCCCCAAATCAGAACAGATTTGTATTGGAATCTAACATTTTTGTTGGCTTCACTTTCATTCAAATTACAGCCCTAAGCAAGAGTAGGATAACAGGCACTTAAAATGGCCCCTTGAATGCGGCAGCAGCCATTTTAAATGGGGCCCAACTCCTTCCAGCCACCAGACTGATTCCCTGAAGACCATCTCCAACCACCCCTCACTCCTGCGTCCTGCATGGGGTCCTGTTTCCCTTTCCATCCACTCTGTGGCAGAGGAAAGACAGGTGCATAAACAGCAGTTTCTCCCCAGTAGGCTTGATTGAGGATATCCTAAATCCAAACACAAACCATCTAATTTTGGAGATTGCAGCCACCAAAACCTGAGCAAGCCTCAGGTTTAAAGACAATAAACCCCTATCTTCTTGGTTTTCACCCTTCCCAAGCAATACCACCACTGCACGGTATTACACACGGCATCTGCAGAGATCAAGAGCTCTGGAAGAGTTGAGCAACCAGCAATAGTAACAGCTTTTCCTTTTTCTGAAGACCTTGTGAACTGGGAGAAAAGTAGAGACAGCAAAGAGTGAAAAGTCATAGTCTACCTCCCTGTGGCTCATTATCTTAACACCCATCACTAAATCCTTCCTGACAGATGCATTTGCTAACTACTCTGATGGGAACACTGAGCAGTCCCATTCTTTCTTGTCCTATCAATATGGCTATATGACAAAACTGCACTGATTTTTGTCCCAAGGTTTCACTTTCTGAAAGACAGATGCATATAAGACAGAAGGTGTTAGAAACCATGAGGAGCACTACAAGTGTTAATAGTAGTAGGTACCTTAAGACATAAATGCTGATTATAGTCCTTCAAGCATACCATACATAATCACTGCATGTCTAAGTAGAAAAAGCATCTTCTAAATGCTCAGCAAAGACTAAGGTGTCTAAACCAAGACCAGGTTTTCATGACTGTTCAAAAGCCTTGAGCACTAGGTGTTCAGTTCTAAATTCTGATGTTGCCTCTAACGAGCCACAGGTGATCTCAAACTCCTCTGCCTCATCACTAGTGGTAGCACAGCTAACTCGAGACAGCAGCAGTGGAATGGCTTGTAAGGTTCCCCTTTTGTCAGTAAGGTTTTGGAGTTCTTTGTATTTTTCATAGTCATATCTATTCACTTCTTGGGGCACTGTCTACAAACCAAGTTGGAAGAAAAAAACCCTTGGAAGCCATAATAATATGAACGGCCTAAAGTCCATTAAAGCAAGAAAAAAGGAGCTAATAATACTTGGAGATGCTTCCAAAAAGAATTACATGATAAAGGCAGGAGTCTTCTGTAGCTCCAACTACATTTATCTGCATCTACAGTGATGAAATCAGGACAGTTATTTCACCTCTGGCAGCAGAAACACAACTGCAGCACATGCAAGAATCGCTCCTGACATTAAAAACCACCCCAAACCCTTCCACAATGCCTTTCAGCTTTACAACAAAATGATAAACTATGCATCATTTGTCTTCCTTTTTCTAGTATAGATAAGGCCCTAGAACAGCATCACCTAAACTGTGGTCCATAGGTCACTGATGGCCTGTGAAGCATAATAGGCAGTCGGTGCAGTGGCCTGTCTGCAACAACGCTCTGCAAGCCACAGTACCCAGTGAAACTGCCTGTGCATTGCCCCATGTCATTTTTCTCCTTATAAACCCTGCATGTTTTTATGCTTGCATGACAGATAAGCATTTACATCTACATGTAAACCATTGTCCAAAAGGCATCTGTTTTTACCAAGGGAAGAGACAATATGAGACCCTTCCTGAGAGAACCAGCCATCACACCTGAACCATCAGCGTTTGGTACTCAGAGCCATTACAGTGACACAGGCACAGGAAATGCAGGATGCAGACTCCTGGAGAAAACTGTTGTGACAGAGCTACTTCTGTGTACAGGTGGGCACTGCTGGAAGCAAATAGCTGCACTTGCTGCATGTGCTTACTGTATTATTAGTAGTCTCTAGAGCTGACAATCCTCAAATTATTTTGGTTGCAACCATACCAGAAAGCTAGTGGTTAACTCTTGGGCTAAACCTGCTCAAAAAAAACTCATGACAAAATAAAAGGTTGCAGAAGAGCAACAAGTGCATTATCAAGAAGCAGAAATTATTTACAAACACAAAGACTAAATAGGAGATCTCGCTAAGCAGTGGCCAATGAGCTGGGACCCAAACTGCCTACAAAGCTCTGAGAAGCACAAACTAAAAAGAGGATCATTCAGTGCCACCTGAGTATTCAACACAACCTGACTGTTGCTGCATGGGGAAAAGAGGACAGATCACCTTAACAGGAGACAAACGGTCTTGTCTTCTCAGGAAAACATTGGAAATGCAATCACTCCGGCCAGCTAAAACGAAATTGAATGCAAACACCAGAAAACACTTGGAAGGAAGTATCACATCTACTGGATTTTGATCATGCGTGGAGCTAGGTAATCAGATCAGTGGGGTGAGGGGGGTTGTTGTTGCTGGCTAAAGGATATTTAATTCCACAGCTAAACTGTAACTTATTCTTCACATCCACCTTGCTTGTGTCTAACCAGGTTCCAGGGTGGGTCAGTCCCTGTCACACAGGACTGTGACATTCCTGTACCTACAGAGCAGTGAAAGAGGCTTCATGCAGAACCTCCATTCTTGACTCTGCCAGGATAATCATATAACCCTGCTGAATCAGACTGGTTGTTTGTTTTGCTTAAGATGTATTTACTTCAACAAGTAATTAATATTTTAAGTAGAAAAGGCCTTTGTTAAAGATTCACCACGTTCACCCCTTTAATTAACATTTTAAACATTCACATTCATAGATTCATTTACACCTCCCACTTGTCCTTCAGCAATGCCAGAAAAGATCAGGGTTTACATTCCTGGCATCTCAAAGATAAAAGAGAAAGGGAAAATAAAACCAAATCCTCCAGAAAACAGCAAAATCAAAACCTACATCAACCAAATTACCAAAAAAAAAAACCCAAACCAAATAAAAACAACCAAACCAAAACCAAACCTAAACCTACCGGGTCTTCTATCCATCTCCAGAAAGAAGAAATGGTGTCCAAGCTGTTTAGAAGTCTCTCCCCTCTCACATGCAATACTGCAGCTGTAGGATGAATTAGAGGAGCAGCTCGGGTAACTGGGGCATCACCAGCCACTGGAGGAGAAGACCCGAGCCCCTCAACCGGGACATGGGGCTGAAAAGTCTCACGCTGGGGCTCTGCACCCCAGTGTGGCCAGTGCAGACAGGTGTGGGGTGGGGGGTCTGGTCCCCTCAGTACCTGCAAGGGGGCCCAGATACTTCTGCAGTGCCTGCAGTGAACTCGAGGTACCCTGGTGATGGACAGGTACCACGGGGTGGCAGGGATATTTGCATATGTTAATTGCAATGTCAAGGTGTTTGTGCCTGCCACACTCACTTCTTCAGGAGGAAACAGCAAAGACAGGATTCGGATCTACCTGTGCCTGCTGGTGACGTCACAGGCAGCTATTTCCAGCCCTGTTGCCATGGAAACCACCAGGCCTCAGCACCAGTTAGCAGTTCAATATATAATTTACTTATTCTTTTTCACCTAAGTGATTAGGACTCAAAATACAGAAGCATCTCACACACCCTCAAATCGTCTGATTGCTTCACAGGAATTTCTCAAAGGTGAAAACCAGCCTGAAATAGTGAGCTGGGCACTCTCTGGGGGAAAAAACCCAAGCAAACAAAAGCCTAAATAAGATTTGAAAGAAACCACAATCTTTTTCCCCACTTCTTCCCCTGCTGTCCCAACTTTCAAGGAAACGTTGTGGCTCCTGAAAGATTCCACAGTGCTGTCACCACCTGAAGGAGATGAGCCCACAGTGAAGGAGGAGATAAAAGCTTAACACAGGAGCTGCCACATGTGGCAGTGCCTTTGGTCCATCCCACTCAGGACACCACACTGCCCTGTGTCCTCCAACGCCACTGACAGGACAGGGCACCTGCCCCATTCTGTGCCAGTGGTGATGGGCTTCACCAGGATACCCAGCAAGTCTCCCCAGGCTCCCATGAGTGACAATTGTGCATTAAGGAACAAGTCTCTCCTCCTTATTAATCTTAGCAGGAGGGTGCTGCTAGTCAATGCAACACCTACCAGAGCCCTGGGGAAGGCAGCTGCTCCATCTCCACCTCTTCTTACAATCCAGGATTGCAGTGGTTGCCCATATTTTCCACAACTTTCTTAACTAGTGCTGCGGTCAGAGGTGAGGTGATTTCTCTGCTTTTCCACTGCCTAATTAGTCACTGCACAAGCTTATTCGAGACCCAAGGTTACACTTTAACATACTGTTTCATCGAGAGAAAACAGAAGTATTTTTTACTGGGAGAATTTTCAAGCGATCCATCTGCCTTCAGGTAGTTTCAAAGTATCAGTCTTAATGGCTTTTATTGTGCTTCATTATATTTTAAACCAGAATTTTTCAAAATGGGAAGCTTTAAACATTAATTTTGAGAACCAGCTGCTTTGTGGCTGAATCATGCAGTTTGGCAGAACAATAGGAACAGCAGCACTCCCCAGCCCCCCGCCCCGTTTCAACCCTGCACGGGCCATCCCGCTCATCCTGTTCTTATTTCCCAAAACAAGTCATCACAAACCATCCCTGATGCATCCCTTCTCATCCCAGTCCTTCCTCACACACAGACTTGGCAGCAGGGAAAAGGGAACAACCACCACCAAGAGCAACCAAACAAGGCCAAAGGCATTATTTGGCACAGTTTTAAATCAGGCACATTACTCTCTAAGTAAAGGAAGACAAAAAATCCACAGACATCAAACCTTCTGTAGCTACTTTTTGTTGATGTTTTAAATGCTTTACATGTTAGAAGCTGTCCTCTACAACACAGGACAATAATTTGAAAGCTAGCAGGACAAACTGGCAGGGGACTGTGCCAAGCCATTAACACAACAGTTTGAGGAACTATTTTCTAGGGAAAGGAGGGTGCTATGAGACACCATTGTGACCTCGAAGAGTAAACTTTAGAGTTCTTCCTATTCCAAATTATTTAATGTGATAATCTAGAGTGCTCAGATCCTTAAAAAAAGAAAAAAAAAAAAAAAAAAAAAAAAAACAAAACCCCAGGATTTTTAAAGATCAAAATGGGCCCTACTACTTTAAGGTGATCTATTGTAAACGAACACACAGAAGGTGATATTGTACCTTATTGTTTATTTTTTCCAAGGAAATTTAAAACTCANTCAAGAGGGCTCAGACCCAAAAAAAAAAAAAAAAAAAAAAAAAAAAAAAAAAAAAACAGAAACACCAAGCCTCATTTTGCCCTAAGTTTAGAAACATAAGGGTAATGTCTGAAAAGTACAAATCAGATAATTTACAAAGCTAAGTGAACTGAACAAACCCTTTTCCTTATTCCATCCCTCTGCTTTCTTCCAACTCCTTGACTTAACCCACCTTTCTCCAAATCACTGCTTGCATTTGCGCTCCACTTCCTTTCCTTCTTTGATCTGCAGCATCTCCTTTCCTCTCACTTTTTGAATAATTGTTCCCATTCCTGCAGCTCAACACTGGCCTCCTGCCAGCACCTTTCAGTCTAAACTTCCCCTTTTTTCTGTCACTGGTCCCTTTCTGCCCCTTCATGCTCTTCATCCTAATTCTGCTAGATCACCAGGTGTGTCCCCTCTTCTCCAATATTAAGATTCTTCTACCAATATCAACTATATTAAACAAGCAGGAGCTACCCTGACTTCAAAGATAATGGAAATAAAAGATAAATTTACAAGTGACTGAGCAAAGGCCACATGGCAAGTCAGTAGTATCACATGGAATAAAGTGTTGTTAATAATATAATAATAATAATAATCAGGCTGATCTGTACCTGGGCCACTTCATAGTCTGAATTGGATCACAGCACTAACCAATTGAAATAGATTTATGTCAACCCTAAACCAGAAGCAGCCACTGGAAAAAAAAATATTGTTTGGCTGTACATTGAAGCTATGATTAAAAAGATGATTAAATGTTTCTATTTTGGACAAAAAAAAAAAAAAAAAAACAAAACAAAAACAACAACCACAAAAAAAAATTCAACCCAAACAATCAAGAATGTCTTTAAAACCCTTTTGCTACAGTAACTCATTTCACATAGGGAACAAGGCAAGAAAAACATGTTGCAGTGATTTTAGCCATGGGAAAATGACTGATACTTCAGACTGAGCTGACAGCTGACTTAAGAGTCATCACTAGGGCTAACATCTTCCTTCTCCCCATAGCCTCAGTGGTCTGGTGTGTCTCAAAACTTGAAGGAAAAAAAAAAAATCCTGCTGATTTCATAGGGAAGTAGCCAAAGAGCCTGTTTGGAGGATGAAGTCAACTACATATGGTTCTATTTATTTGTTTGTTTTGGGGTGGGGAGAGGGAGTCAGTGGCAAATTCTCAGCCCTAACAACCAGCTCACAATAAAAGCTTATGAAGTCAAGAGTTCCTCAAGGAAAAGAAACACTCTTAAAGTTTGTGTTTATTACATGAATGCCAACATATTTGCAAGATTCCAAAACTCGGGCAGCATCCAGCTTGTATGATTAAAGAGTATTTCTCCTTGAGGAATTGAATCCTGCCCAGATAAACTGTAATCCAAAACTGTCTTTGGACAGCAGGTCAATACAATCTACACAAAACCCCTTCTCCATATACAGAGGTGATACAAAACAGGTACACTAGGCAGGTTGTGTCCTGAGGTACACTTAGACCTCTGCACCACAAACCAAACTCAGCTGCATTTAAATGCATGACCAAAGCTTTCTGCATTTTCTTTTAGTAGGGAGAAGAAAAATGTCTCCCTAGGAATCAAAAATACCCCTTTCTTTGTGCTTGATGAATGGGAATTGACATTAAAAAAGGCAGGAAATGAGGTAAGGTTGCTTTTTTCCTCATTTTCTGTATTATGACCATGATGCATACATACATTTATACCTTTAAGAATATAACCTCATACTCATATATAGCTGCATCTCATCCAAGCACTGGTCACTTGGGAAAACTTAGAAATTCAAGAATTCTGTGACTCTGATCCTACAACCATTACCAGCTGGGAGCTAACATACATTTCTTTTTTTGTTCATCCTAAAGCTTTGAATTATAATTTGCTCATTAGCCTAATAAATATCTCATCTTTGTGTGGCCCATAACAGCAGAAAGAGCAGCTATTAAAGCAGTTCCCCACTGCAGCAGAGGAAGCTTGTCTGACCTCAGCATCCCTCAGCACCTTAAGCAAACATGGATCCAGTATAGCCATGATCCTCATGGAGCTTTCCTGCTAACCCAGACACAGGAAAGCAAGAGGTGTGACTCTTCTCTCTCTGGAGTTCACAGAGACTTTTCTCCAGTCACAAGAGAAAAATCCCATCCCCAGGAGTTTTCTCCATCTGCTCTGGGTAAGAGAAAATTAACAGTCTGTGGCACAGGGGCAACATGTGCTGTAAAAAAGGTTCACTAGCTCAAGTGCTTTGGTTGTGCTGAACATTTCAGTTGTGACAAACATAATTTCCTGTCATTCCACTTTTCCCAAGTTACCTCTACATCTGTCCCGAATCTATGTGAAACTCCTGTTTATACTTGCGTAAGAAACGAAGAGATATTAACAGTAAACAGATTTTTATTTCTTTCTAAAAAGCTTCTCAATGAATGACCCCAAAATAATGAGTCTGGTTTGGGAAAATTTTGTTGGTTGATGGGGTTTTTGTTTCTTTTTTTTTTCCCCCAGGTTTTTGGTTGGTTTTTTTTGGGTTTGTGTTTTGTTTTTTTATTTTTAAAGAAAAGAAAGCTGAGATTGTGATTTTGATTCTGTTGAAAACTCCCCTGGCCCATTCCCAAAACATATGCCTGATGAGCAGAACATGACTCTCCCAAATGTACTAAATAGGGCAATTTTGGGACCTCTTCCAAAATCTCTTTCCATCTGTCCATCTTCTGCCCAGCAATTCATCATCTCCCCCAAATTTCTAACTCCACTGCACGCATTCTTCAGCCCTGGCATTGACATTTCTCTCTGTCCCACATTAACCCAGTCACATCCCACCTCTGAGCAACACCTTTGCTCTCTCTTCCTGGAGCTGTTTCCTTTCAAAGACATGACATCAGCTAAATTCTCCAGTTTACCATTCCCAAAGCCAGTGTCCCTGGGACAGAACCCACTGCTGGCAAAATGAAGAGGGATAATTCTATGTCACAGATCTTTGTTTTCTGCTGCAAAACCAGGCATCAATCAAAAAAGCAGAGGCATCAAGTTTTGCCTCTTCTACACCAGCTCACATGAGCTCCAATAGTCCACTTGTCCCGTTTCTCTTTGAGATTCCTTTATAAGCAAGGCTGAACCCTCTAGCACCATTATCTAACCTAATCCAGCCCTGCTGAAATGCCATCATTTTGCCTGCACAAAACACGGAAAGAACTAGCACTGATCTTAGACTCCAGACTATCAATGGTCCCTGTACATAAGAGAGTTAAGTACTAATATTGCACATGCCCAGAAGAGGTGAAGAAAGACTCTCCTGCCTGCAGCAGGTGAGAGACCTGCAATTTTCCTGGGAATCGGGCTTTTTCCTTTAGCCTTCTGATTTACAGAGCAATCAATAGGTTTCTGCCCATTGCTGCCACCCCCTTTAGTTTCAGAATTGATGGGCGGCAGCGCTCCAGTGCTATTGTGTTACAGACAAACTGCGAAATGCCACCGAGGCAGTGCTCGGCTGAGTCACGCACAGTCAGCACAACACAACGGGCCGGCAGGGTTGGAAAGCTCCGCACGGACCTGACCGTGCCAAGGCATCCCGTTCCCACCTGTCAGCAGCCCTTGCCAATGCCATTTCTTGCCCCGCAGAGGTTTTGACAGCAGAAATTATTCTTAGGTCTCTCTCCCTCTCGCACATGTATACTACACATACACGCGTTTCATCGGATCACTTCTCAGCCTGCAATAGCCTTATCACACCCTCATAAAGCTGGGAAGTACTATTAAATGGGAATAACAGGAGAGGGCAACGGCAGCGAGCAGACGAGTTAGCTAAATGAGCTGAAAACAAGTTGTCAGATAACACGTCAAGATAATCCAAGTCCTTACTTCTGCTGAGGGGGCAAAGAAGCCCCTCCTGCCTCTTTTCCCCCAGCACATTTCCCTGACTAGATCTGGCTGAAAAACGCTGTCTTTACTTGGCTACTTTACCGCAGCATACTTGCAGCAGTAACAAGGAATGCGGGAGACAACTGGGACCATTCCATTTGGTAACTGTGCTGATCTCTAGCTACACCAGCCTATCCCAAAGCCATGCCCTTATGAACAACCTGACCCCTGCAACCCAAATGTCAATATTGCTCCATCTCCAGGCCACGGATTTCAATTCCAAATGGCGAACAGCACCAAGTAAGTGCAAGCCTGTTTTCATTCAGGTTCTTCCGTCTGCTTCCCTTCCCCCAGCTCAGTCGGAAGGGGTTCAAGCCTAATTCCTGCCTTCCTCATCAGATGCCCACAGCCAGAGCTTACAAAGGGAAGCCCTCCAGCACATTCTCTTCTGGAGGTGCAGAGAAGTTAAACAACATCATCAGCAGATGCAGGCTTGGGTTTGAAGCACAGCAAGTCGAGACCTCATCCAGCACCTTCCCTCCAGTGGGATGGCCTATCTTCTCCTCTTTCCCTGAACGGCACACGTTCTAAATGATACTGCAGCCACAGCACTGCCAAGACCACTGAAGACAAACCTGCAGCTTGAGAAACAACTGTTTAGTGCATCATATCAACAAGTACCTGATTGATAACTTGACACCCATTCCTGCCCTTTCACCTTCCAACATGTTTTGAAGGCATTTTCCAGGACCAACTTACAGCAAACCAGCTTTCAAAGTCAAACAGACGTAAGAATGCCTTAATTACACTGCAGCAAGTGACACACCTTTTCAAAGCTTTAAGGAAACAAAACGCAAACCAAAACAAGCTTCTCCTCCCACTCCTCACAGTATGACATGAAGAAGTCTTATGGAGAAGCTTCTCCTCGACGTCCTCACAACAGGACCCTGGCTGCTGGTGAGAAAGCCAGTTTCCAAAGCCATTTCCCCACTTGCTGTCTGTGGGTGTGACTGGGAAGCAGGATCCGTTTCATAAAAGAGCCATGAAAAATCCTCTCTGCCCATCACCCTATCCCATCAGGAGCAGAGGCTTCACTCAAGCTCGCAGGACAGCCTTTGTGCTGGCAGGCTAGGGGATATTCTGGGCAGCCAGACAACACCACATTCCTTTCCCTGTGAAACTTGTATGAAATGCTGCATCTTAGACAGACACTTACTAGTGTTTAAACTAACACTTTCCAAAAGAGAAAAAAACCCACATTTAATCAATATTCGCAACTGGCTCAAGTGCTCATATCTACAATGCAAGGAGAAGAGAAACACTAAGAGGAGCAAAGAGAGGGGAAAGGGAGTGTTTTCAGATTAAATGAGACAATTGAGAGAGAAATGACAGAATGGTCAGCAAGTGCCTTCCAAAGTCACACAGCTGTACAGGAGCTTTTTGTACCAGAGAAGAGATCTTACAGCAAGCCAGAAAATAAGCTGCTGTCTCCAAAGGAGTGCAAGGTATGGTGTGAAGAGAAAGTAAAGAAAAGGGAAGCTCAAGCTGCTCGAGCAGCTGTAATGCTTTGACTGGAACCACTAGATGATAAGCTGTAAAGCACATTAGCTGGATGTATGGGCTAAGTATGAACAGAGGGATCCCACATTTTTGTCTTCAGTGCCTGCAGTTCTGGCAGAAGGCTCCCTGAATACTTCGACATGGAGGGCAAGTGAAATTTCTCAGATGCAGGCACCACCCAGGAGGAGGAGGTATTGCCAAATTGCAGTCTCTGCAGCCACAGGATAGAAGCACATGGAGTTCCTTTGGCAGTCCAGAAGACACACTGGCCAGTATCTTAATTCAATTAGACTTTTGCAAAGATAACAAAAATATCCAAAGTGGTATCAGGCACAAAAGCAGTTATAAACTAGTGCAGACCCTCACATTTCCAAGTGTAGGAAAGCCAACTGACAGAGACAAAGAAGCAGCTTCTCTCTTAGGGTCGTTGCTCCAAATTACCCACACTGGAGTAGTTCTTCACTTTCTGAGGACACCTGGCATCAGCTCTGGCATCACAGCCAGCTCCAGTGCCCAAGACAGGGTATCAGACTGAATGGGTCAGTGGGTCCAACAGTGGGGCAGTGTCTCTGACACTTTACCATGGGCATAAAGCAAACCACGCAGCATCACATGAACCATGACACCCCACACAATGATGATCCAGCGAGATGCCATGGTAAGAGGCTTGAAAGAACCACTGACAGTAGACACGGTCTATCCAGCCAACACCTCATCCATTTTCATCCATCATTTAGGTTTATCTTATGTAACCAAAATAATGAAAAATCCAGTTCTGTGATCTTTGACATTGAAGTTTGTGCTACCCCACTGCATCAGCCTGCAACCTAAGTCTCAGATGCATAACAGTCCTACAACAAACAGGAACAACCTACAAATATCAGGAAAGTAGATGCCCCTACCCAATAAGGATTAAAGATCAAGGGTTCTCTGGGGCAGAAATGTGGCTTGCAACAAAAACTCAGGGGAGGGGACTAAGAAGGAGGATTGAAATATAAGGCTACATTTAACATAAATCTCTTCTAGGGAATGACACTTCTGCTGTGCAAAACCCAGCATGGCCTATCTTTACCTGAACGGGCCACCCATGGGGTCTGATCAACAAAAGTGCACCTTCCACTGCTGAGGGACAGGCCAGACAGGCAAAGGCAGGTGAAACGGAGGGCCCCTGTGACACCTCTGTGACCTCCACTCTCCCAAGGCACAAGCTGGAAGGCATTGCTCCTAAAAGGTAATGAAAAATTGAGAAGCATGGAAGGGGGGGAAGATCAGATTCTATATTTGAGTTTCTGGGAGCTGAAAGGGAATAAAAAGCTGGTTGAAGCCTAGCTCTGCTAAAAAACCCTATGTGCAGACATAGAAACAATGCTCATTTTACATCAGAAACCAGGAAACGAGGTGGAAGGAGAATGCAAGACAGCGCTGTGTTTCTGCATTAGGGTTTTTAAGTACACTGCAGGATTTCTGTCTCAGAGTACTCATTGAGTTACATCAGACTGTAATGGCCTGTTGATTTTGAGAGATTATGGCAGCGCTGCTGATGCAGGGGGAGAGGAGATGGAAGGAGAGAGATGTGATGCATCAGCCAGCGTGCACACACATTTCAGATGATTACCCCTACACTCCTGTGCGAGAAAGACACGGCGCATTCACAGCAGGACCAGGACCAGGAGCAGAGCGTGCACAGGACCCTGTTAGCAACCAGCACAGGCACAGCAGGCAGGTTTTTACCCCTCTGGGGCAGCAGATGCCAAAAGCAACGTTTCTGCAGGAGCCCCATCCAGGGCTGGCAGGACCAGAGCCACATGGCGTGGCATGGCAAGCATAATAGAGAAGGTCAATCCCGTGTTCAAGGTGTGCAACGTGTTCCTGAGATGGATTCAATCTCACTCTGTCAGGCTGACAACTTTGCTTGCCTGCCTATTTCTCTCTCCTGTATTTCACAGAAAGATGGTATCCTTTCCTTTTCCTTTCTTTGCTCCCGGGCACAAGCAATCAAGAACAAAGGATGAAAGAAAAATGCAGGGGGGGATGGGGGGGGAGTGAGGCGGGGGAGGGACATTTGAGAGTTAGGGAGCAATCTTTAGCAGAGAGAAGATAATTTAAAAAAAAAAAAAAAAGCAAAAAGGAGATGCAGAGGCTTGGAAAAAAACACAATATGCAAATGAGGCAGAACAAAAATCAGAGCTGAGAAAAAAAATAAAATCACACTAAACCAACCCATGTCTCCATAAGCTCTCCATCTCTCAGACAAGGGGATGCCATTGGGGTGAGGGGGTCCCAAACCCTTCTAACACCCTCCACCTCCAGCAGACACCCGTGGCTCACTGCAGGCAGGCAATCTACCCTCTGGGACATAGCAAAGGAAGGGAAGAGGAAAGAGTAAAGCAATTCTGGAGCAGTGAAAATCCTTGTTTTCTCTCTGAGGCAGGGAGCTGTGGGGCAAACAGAACCAGCCAGGTGCTTCTAACACGATGTCTGTCAAACAATCTGATTTCAAGCTTCACTGAAGGAGTCCCTCAGCAGCTGCTTTAATCTACTGCAGCACTTTTCCCCCACAGCAGGCTGCATTCCCCTTGTGCCTCCTCCACTCTTCTACCAGGACAGAGGTCCCACAGGAGCAGAGACCTCCATCCCAGCTGGCAGCAGGTTGCCTCACAGACTGAAACACCTCAGGCCATACCACAAGCTAAGGAGGATCAGGCTTGAACTGGAGCTTTCCAAAGGGCATCCAGCTGCACAAGGAAAAGCAGGATTTTGCTCCTGCAGATGACATATTATTCTTGATGCAGAGCCCTCACACTGCTCAGAGGTGGGCATCAGCAAAGGTGGCTTCTTCCCTCCAGACCATGGAGTAAATAACTCATCCATCAGCTTGATCATTAGCGACACCGTAGCTGGTGGTGTGTTACGACACACCGTAGTGCAGTTACCCTTCTACTCATCATCATTTATTTCTTCTCCTTCCAAGGTATGCCAAAACATCAGTGCATGCTCCTCAGCTGGGAACAGTGAGAGCTGTAAAAGGGAACTAGGAAGCAGCAGGACTCCTGGCTTTTAGACAAAGTCTGGGGCTGACTCACCTGAAATACCACTTTTTAGCACCAGGAGTGCGCTACTTTCATGTAAACAGCAGCTCCTCTGCTCCAGCTTTCTGTTCTCCTTCCTGACCACGTTTCTCTCTGAACCATTATCTGTTTGTCCAGCTCTGCCTGTGAACACCTGAAGCTAGGGACTATAGGCTATGAGTTGGTCCTAACAAAATATTTTTTTAAAAAATCTATCAATATCAGAAACATGACATTACTTTTACTTATTACCAAGGAGCATCATTTAACTTAGTTAAATGTTAGTAAACACTAACTGACTAGGAGTACAAGTCACAGTTGTGTTGCAAAGGCTAGTTAAAAAGCAATTTCAAGAAGCTGACAAATTCCACACCAAAGGTGTCTAAGCTCCGGTGGCATGTGTGAAAGCAAAAGCTAAACCTTGCACCATATTTTACAAAGGACTGTGGATATCAAGGTAAAGCAAACACGGGAAGTTGTGCTGGTATTGAGGGCAGTCAGATGTCTAAAGGGAAAACAGCAAGAGAACAAAAATACAGCAGTGAGAGCACAGGGAGAAGAGAACAGTAAGTTTTAGCAGAGATTTCTGCCATGCAGATTGGTAACTCCAATCAACTGCAAAGGTCACTTGCACCTCCAGAAACTGGAGTGGCTGCAGGCACTGGCTATATTTCTCAGGAGCTCTCTTGCTCCCAAGAGTGCCTTCCCCACCCCAGAGACCCACAGGGAGGCAGAGTGAGAAGATGTATGATGTCTCAGTTCACATCTTAGCCAGGTCTGTGTCCCCATCAGTAAGAACTGCCACCACAACTGACACTAATTGGTTCTCTTGTCATGCTGCAGAGGTGACACAGACCGCATGGGCACAGACAGGAAGCCTCCCTCTCCCTGGTCCCCTCAGGTCACAGCTAGGTACCCTGGTAGCACAGTGTGCATGCATAGCTGGTGTTGCCACGATGTGTGATGCCTGCTCGGTGAAAAAAGAGCATCACTATCTGGAGCTGTTGAGCCTGCGTCACTCACTGCAAGAAGCGGGGGGGGGGGGGAAGACAACTACCAGCTTAAACCAGATTTTACTGGTAGGAGCATCACCAGAATCCAGGCTCTCAGGGACTTTACAAGGGATCCTGAAACATTACCAGCTGCAGTTGCAGCCTCCATATCCTCTGTCAGCCTGGAAAAACAACAATTAGCACACGTGTGCATTAGTGCATGCATGTGTTTGCATGAGCCTGCGGTGAAAACATACACAATAAACAGTACGAGGAAGAAAGAGATTGTTGTTTGAAGCTCAAAGAAGCTATTTGTAAAAATCTGTGTGCAACTGAGAATTAAAAAAAGGCAAAAATTACTTTCATCTTTTTGTGAGGCAGAGGGGGCAGGGAATTAAGCACACACACCCCCAAAGCAATGCCCAGGAAGAATTATGCTGCTCGTGATAAATGCACTTTTCTGGTTCTGTGAAAAATCTGACATAATGAAAGTACCTTGAATGCAATTACTGGCACTTGTTTAGCATGGCAGGGCATTGCACTGCCACTGGGCTCGCTCCTCTCTGCTCCCAATTAGCATGCCAAGTACTCCAGCCACACACATGGGCTCACGGGTCAGGGATTGGCGCGGAGGAGCAGCAAACAGCTACCTGCCCACCAATGAGGGAGCGAGCGATGTGCTGGAAAGCTCCGGCTTCCTTCATTTTACATCCTCCCATCCCTATCACACTCTCTTCCTCCACTCCTCCAGGGTCTCTGGAGGCAGTGATAAAAACCACAAGCTCTCCCCCTCCTCTCTCAGCTGGTCTCATTCACGGCTCATGGCAGACCCGGTTTCCTCTGGGGACTCACTAATGAAGACGGCCAACGTTAATCTCTTTCCCCCTCCCTGACGGGTCGATTTATAGTTCCACGGAGAGTCCTGGATTGCAGCCAGAGGGCTTGACACATTCTTCTTGTTCCAAGACGAAAGGGGAGGGGGGGGAAGAGACAGGCTTGCGCGCACACACACACACTGAAGTCACACACACACATTTGTGATTTGGATTCAGCTGGAAGATGCAGCTGGAAAACCTGTTTACCTGTTCCGAAACGGCAGCTGAAGGGAACAGTAGCCAACAGTGCCGTTGTATATATGTGTACACTCCAAACACCTTTGTGTTTCCATAACACCTCTTTCAGCCCAAAGACCCCAAACCACAGGGATCACTCCCTCATCACCAGGATGAAATAAAGCGTCAGTTGTGTGCCAGCAGCATTACCCGTGAGTCATTAGGAGAGGAAGCAAATGATAACTTCTCCAGGATAAATGGCAGCAGGAGGGAAAGGGGAAATTTTAGAACTGGAATTTTTAATGAACTGGAATTTGGCCAGGACACTGAGGTTGCTGTCCCCTCATCCTGTGAGAAGTGGAGTGGGATCTTTAACAATCGATTGATCAAGACCTTGTCTCTACCTCTCATCTGTAAGAGTTTCCAGTACTCCTTGCAGCTTCTTCAAGAGCAATGCTGGTGCATGGGCTCAGCTGTGGCTCAGAGAGAAATGCACCCCTCTGGTACCCCCACCTGCCCTTCTACAGCACTGCAAGGCACTGCCTGTACTGGAACTCCTCAGACCTGTCACTCCCACAGCTGCACCTCCAAATGAACCAGAGAGAAGGAGAGACTCGGCTGGTTTTTTACAACTGAGCTATGAGGGAGCATCCCTTCCTTTCCCCATGTGGCAGTCTCTGCTGCAGCCTTGTCGGAACCCCTCAGCTGGGGCTATTTGTTCAGCTCAGCTCCCCGGGCTCACAGCGGCCTGGCCTGTGCTGACAGCACAGCTCTGCTAATAGGGTCAGTCAGTGAGCTACTGCTGCAGAGCCGCAGGGGAGCACAAAACACTGCCTTTATTCCTGTAAGACCTATACATTACGTCCTCGCCCCCGCCCCCCCAGGAACCAAGTGGTGGATTTAAAAGGAGCACTGTCAACTCATTTAGGCCCATTATTTTGCACTAGAAGAAATGGCCTTTACAAATCTCAGTGGAAGCACACTCTCATTTCATCTTTAGGTAATCTTGAAGGTTTCAATTGCAGGGCTGTAAACCACGATGCAAAAAAGCACAGACAAATAGATCAGATCAGATATGAGACTGCCCAGACACAGAGTTCCCCTTGCCAAGCTGACTGCAGAGCAAAAATAGAAATGAACACTGCACATAATTATAGTATTTTACATTTCCACTGCACTTTCCATCCTGAACAATCCCCAAATGCACGCACACGTGCACATGTGTGCATACAGAGAGGTAGGACATTGGGAAAATTCACTTACTTGTGAAAAAAAACAAGAAATTGTAGTCCAGTGGTAACAGCTTGTACTGAACCAAAGCCTTCATTAACACAAACACACACACACAAGCTCATAGAAAATCATTATAATGTGAAACAAGACTAAGCCAAGCCACAGCAATCTGTAGATCAGCAGCTCCAGCACTTCTGCTGCTGCTCAGCATTTCCCCCAAAACAGAAGATTAGAAACTGATCTTTTATTAGCTCTCGCCCTCTTGTTTCCCAGCAAAGCCCAAGGTGCCAATTCCACTTTGCTACCGCAGGGCAGGGGCAGCTCTGCAGCTGTCGATCCACAGTCTTCCTTTCTCCCGCTGTCCAGTGCTTTGCAGTCTGTAAGCAGGCACATCCCCCCGCCCTGTGGGCTGCAACAGCCCCATTTTGCACACAGCAGAGCATCTGAACAGGGGAACCAAAGCCAGGGACAGTGCCCAAACTACAGTGCTCCTCTTTCCCTCCTGACAAAAGAACACGTACCAGGGACAAAGGCCTGTTCTCTACTTTGTGCCACCCAAGATGCTCTGAGCAAGGATGAAAAGAGCCAGGAAAGAACACTTGAAGATAAGCAAGAGTAGAGATGTTGATGCTCTAGCAGAAACCTTTGACTTTCTCAGGAGACTAAGAGGCAGGGGAGAGAAGAGCACACACCTCAGCCTGGGATGCTGGGTCACTCCTTTCTCCTTCCTGTGTGTCTATGGCAAGTCAGTCTCGTCTTCCACATATTAAATATCTCACAGTAGTTTTAAACTCCCATCTCAGCACACAGATGTTTCAGTGCTGGTATGTGGCCAAGCACATGAAGAATGGGGGTAGGAAGTTCAAGAGGAGACAGAGAAGGAAGCAGCTCTGATGCACTACAAAAAATGAACTAATAGGTCAGAAACAGGGAAGGAAACAGTCTGAGGTTATGAAATTAGATAACAGCTGGCTTGAGAAAGCTAGGTTGTTGATTTTTTTAATGAAAAGCAGGAATTTCACCAACAAAACAACGTAATCAAGTGTAGCACACAACTACCCATTCAGGAAAGAGCCTTAGCCCCTACACTAGCATGAGGCCAATATCTGCCTTTGATGCCCCTCAGAAGAATCTGTTCACTCAGCAACATGCTGCAGTAGTGTCTAAAGCTCAGTGAATGACTGGCCCATGCCTCTCTTGGCAGATATTCTGGGGCAGAAAGATATTTTGTCAAGGACACTGCAACAACACCCTTCCCTATACTCAAGGAATCAGTCATGGGATTGCCATCATCCAGAGAGGACTCCAGGTTTTAATAAGGTCGCAACTGAAAGAGCCCCACCTAATAAGCTGCATGGAAGTCAATTTATCGACCTCGGCACATGAAGTTGTGGTTGCAGGGTGTGTAGGTAATTCATACCTGATGCTCAAGGCCATCCCCTCTGGCTAAAAATGGGAGACCCATGCCATTTCTTAAATTTAATTTAATTTAGTAATCCAGTGCTCTATTCAGGAACGCAAGGAAGAGCCTGGTTAAAACAGGATTTTTATCTTGACAATGTCACTTTAACAACAAATAGCTGGCTGCTCAGTTCCCTTAGCAGGAGACAGCAGGTGCTCAGCTGGCTGATTTAGCAGCAGCCACAACTGCCACCACGAGCTGCTGGGTGCAGTTCACAGGCTGTAATTCCCAATTCCCCTGACGCAGATTCCCAAGGAGGGGGAAGGGCTAAGGAAGTGTGAGGAAAGGCAAGGGGGTGAGTTTGGGGTGAAGTGTTACTGAATTAATGAACAAACCTCACTGACACTTCCCTGGGGCATCCTCACTAGCCTGACGGGCACCTACATCAGCTGCCTTCCCTCAGCCTTGCGTGCACACCTTCCTGCATAAGGGAATTAAAGTCCTTTCACCCCTCCTTCCCCCTCAGGAAATAACATGCCCACTTTTTACATGCATGCAACACCAGCAAGATATTCCATGATCTTCTGAGACCTTCCCCAATGGCCTCATTTTATGGAAACCAGTGTCCTCAGTAAACAACTAAAAAGCAGGAAGACCACGTTGTACAGCCCCGTGCCTGTAAAATCACACAGAAAATCAGGGATAAGTCCTCACTTCTTAGAAGAGGGTATGGTACCTCTTCAGCTAGAGGCCTGTGGCAAAGATTGTTAGAGACCACCTTACAATCATCTTTAAAATTAAAAATAGACATGTGCATATGATTTGGTTTTTGTTCTGGTTTGGCAATTGTATTTTTTAAAACCTACAACATAAAAACAGCAAGATGAAAATTCTTGCCATTTCCTCTACCTCACCCAACTTGCCCATCCAGCAATGAAGGTTTTTTCTAGACTGAAAGACTATGAGAATCGGTGGGTCAAGACAATGATACGTCCTGAACAGTGAAAAACTGAAAGCTGTGTTGTTCAAAGGGAATGGGATTTTACTCAGCTCACAGCAAATTCTGGATGGTCTTCACTTGATTTTGCTACTGTCTATACCAAGACTTGTTTTTATAGAGTTGTTTTAAGCTGCAGAAAGGCAAAATTCTCTTACCTACAATTAAAGTATTAGCGCTCTCAGAAACATCCATTATACCTCAGTAGCAGTTCTCTAAGGCTTCCAAAAAATTAGAACACAGAGCACACATTACTCTTTATTGCAGCCTTAGCTATATCAGGCTTGATGACAGTACCATTTTTTAAAGCCATTGTGATGGGGTGAATGGGGGAGATAAACTGGTACAAGCCTAGTTTAGAACAAACATTCCCTTTGGGTCATCTGTAAAACTAATCTAGACCTAACACTAGAAAGCACTCTCAAGGACAGAAACAAAATCCTTCCACTTTTTTTATAAGCATACTATCAGTGGAAGAGGTTTGAGTAAAAATAATAATATATCAGTGTATTAGCCAACTGTTATTGTTGGCTACTCAAGCAAAGTAGGACTTCAACAACCCAGTATTTACAGGGCTGAGAGCCTGGTGGGTCCCTGGTTTTTATTTTTTGCCAATTCACATTCACTCATGCTCCTGGGTAAGTGATGATGCCATCAGCAACTTCAGCCCAGCTGGAAAAGTGGGTTAAGAAAGCAGTGGACACTCATCAAAAACTAGGTCTTGCCTGCAGAGGGGCACACAGGAGAGGCAAGCTGAAGCACTTTAAGTGGATGGGTAAAATGACATAAAACACCCATATGGACAGATTTATACAGAATGCAAATGTATCCCTGATTTGCCTGCTTCACTGCTAAACCTTTTTTACTGAATCAGCTGAAAGTTAATTTCAATCTAAATAAGGGTATGGTCAGATTAGCCAAGCAACTGGGTCAGGGTAGACTGACAAGTTGTTGTCCTTTCAGACAGATATCGGTAACTCAGCATATGTGCTTCCAGTCTTACAAAGAAACTTACAGTATCCTCAGAGAAATCTCCCACAAACTGTTTTTGTGAGACTTAAAAATCAGAGGGGCCAGTTTGGCTGGGAGTCAGCAATCTGGTACATTGGCAGGGGCAGGCTACAAAGGATATCCCAAGAGTTGCCAGTCTAGCACTATTTCTTGGCTCCAAAATTAAATAGACATCAAATTCTTAATTTTCCCCCAAAAATACAGCTTTGACCCTGTAGGAGTGCTGCCTCGGGAGCACCCAGAGAAGTTGCCACCAAGAAGAGGCATGTCTGCTGTGGGACGTTTTCCAGCCACTCAGAAACAAGAAGCCAGGCAAGGGCTGCTGCCAATTCACACACGCTACTCCAGGACTGGGCAGTGACTCAAGAAAATTGCTTCCTGACATCCTCCAGCAGTGACCCCAGCCATGCACCTGCCTCAAGAGATGCTAGCATGCCTTTATGGCTTTGACAAGAGATGCCTCACATGTATTGGCTTCTTTACTTGGAGAAGAGCCCACCATGACACCTGGGTTCAATACCAGGTAGACAGATCTCCTGCGAGTGGACATTGAGAGATGAGCTTGTCACTGAATACAGGGGAAATACAGAGCTGGCACAGTAGCTGTTTCTTGAGGAACAACAAGTTGCTGGCAGCAGGGAAAACCCTAGTTTGGTGTCTACCAGATTTTCAGTCCTTCCTGCCCTAGGGTTACATCATCCTTGACTGGGATTTTGTAAGAATGAGGATACAAGGACAGAGAGAGATGTCACTGCTCCCCAACCCTCCTGCACCAGGAGTGGGCTGGGTGTGGACTCAATCCATTGTACCTGACCATACCAAAACCCTTCCAGCCAATCTGCCAACATGTCACGGGCACCGTTCTCTCCTGGCAGTTCCATCTAATCAGCACTCACAAAGTGCCAGGGTTCCTCACTGTTTCTCTCTCCCCCTCTCACCAGGGCTATGCAGCATTAATGTTTCTCCGGCAGCTCTCGCTCTCCTCACAGCCCCATCAAGCACATCTCTGCTCTGACCTACTGCCCCAGGCAGCTGGCTCCTGACCCCCAGAACCCACAGCTGCCCCAGCCTGGCTGCCCCTCAATCCCAGCAGTGCTCTGCATGCCTTTGGAACAGGAAAGCAGCAATACCCCTCACTGCCCCAGGCAGCCGGCTCGGACCACCAGACTCATCCTGCCTGCAGCTGAACTGGCATATTAAGGCTGGAAGGGGAAAATGCCCAGCACCCGCCCTGCATCCCCGCCAGCCCCCTCCCTTCCCCAGCTTGCCACCATGGCGTAAACCCTTTTGTTTCTCAAAAATATTTCTCTGCAGAAATACAGCAATTATTTCAGAAAAATCTCGCCCCTCACCACTGGTAGAAATACCAAAGTCTGAGACAGTAGCTCTCTTGATGATTGCAGACAGTGGAATATTCCAGAAAAAAAGGAAGATTTGGGGAGGGGGAGGGGAGGAGGTATCTGGGATCCAATCTTTCTCTCCCTGCCAATCCCCTCCATCTCTAGCAGATTTCATTTTTATCAACAGGATTTCTGTGAAATTTTCACTCAATCCTCCCTCTCTCCCATTTCAACTCCCAGCTAAGCTCAAAGGTGCACGAGAATAACGTGCTACCACCCTCTTCTCGCAGGCTGGACAAATAAGTCCTCAGCTAGCCACATGGGAGCCATTAAAAATATATTAACATACCCAGCAGGGTCTGTCACTTTTTCTTTTCCCCTCCCCCCCCCTTCTTCTTAAACACAGAGAAGGAAGAAATCTTGCTACAGTAACAAGAGGTTTTCATCAAGTCTCATTACCTCAAGCCCAGCCGCGCACCACAGCCCCCACAGAGAACAGCCTTCGGTTCCTGCTGTCATTAAAGGAACAAAGATTTAAACAAAAATTAAACTCTGGACAGCATGAAGTTGGGAGCACATGAACGGATCAGGCAGGGAAGGGTACAAGAAAGCCAAGGGGAAGAGCAGGAGCAGAGCCACCAGACAGGGCTCCACTCTAGCAGCTCGGGAGGGATGGGGCAGGTTAAATGCGTCCCACAGAGAAGGGCAGAGGGAAGCATTTTCAATTTTTCGAGCCAACATCAAGGTATGCTGTATTTCCCACACTTAGTCACACAGCAACATCCTGGAACGTTAATAAGGCTCAGGGTGAAACCAGACCAGCAATCATGATAAAAAAAGCACAAAGCTTTCTCTCAGTCTGTGATGTTCCATGAAAGGATGATTTTGCACACTTTGACACATGTCCATTTTTTTACTCCAGGGGGTCCTCATCCCTTCCAAACAGTATCGTGTCCCATGCATCCTGGAGCGGCTGCACAGCACATCTTAACCTGCAGCAGCTGCTCTAAGCCTGAAGCAGGTGGCTGCTGGTGTTTAATAGCTCAGGAGGAGGGTTTGAAGGGCGGAGGCAGCAACTCTACATTTAAACAAGGGATTTCTATACCAGGGGGTTGTTAGTCAAAGGGCTATCAAGTCAAAGTGCTCTTAAACTGTAGTTTTTCAAGTATTTCTTTGAGCAAATCACTGGGTTAAGCGGCTTTCCTCTCCACCTTGGCTACTTTAATCCAGATCAATTCCCTGATCCAGTTCAATGTGCAGCAGCAGGTTCAGCTGCACTGGCACAGCTGAACAAGTAGCTGAGAAGCAGCAGCAGGAACTGCTGAAAACAACCCTCATAAAACAACACCCTCGGATTCAACAGGCATGACACTTAGACCCAGGGGAGCAAGACACTGCATGCAAACACCATGAAAACAAAGGGAAGAGGGATACTTCATACATGGTTAACAGGGAAGAGATGAGCTGAGTCAGAGGACACAAACTAACTAAAAATCTGGTGACAGTGTGGCCACGTTTTATGCACCTCTAGACGAGACAGAAGTTTTATTTCTCACATGGGAATGGAGAAAAGCAAAAAGCTCTCCCTTGTGAAGTAGGCAGTACAGTCAGGAAAGGCAGAGCTTGGAGAAGAATCAACAATGGCAAAGCACCATTTGGAAAGGTGGACAAAGACCTCTGAAGATGAAGGAGGATAGGAACCCACAGCTGGTGAGGAGTAAGAACTGTGTGGGGATACCAGAGAAATAACTCACTTGCGGAGCGGTGAGGAGCAGAAGGGAGCCGGGACATGAACTAGAGGACACAGAGGCAGGAAGAGGATATAGAGGGTCCATGCTGGGTGCAGAGGAGGAGATCAGGAGAAACACTAAGAAAGCTACTTCACATCTCTAGTGTCACAGCCATTCTGGTTGTGAACAGTTTAATGCATCATTGTCCAAACAGTTCATACACCCCCTTGTTCTGGAGTAATTACATCCATTCTTTAAAAAGACATCACATAACAAGGTCTACCAAAATCATGGAAGCACATAGGAGTACTGACTGTACTAGAAATCAACTAGAAAATAGTGTCAATTTCACAATGATACGATGCAAGTCAAAGATACATTTGCCTCTGCAGCACTGAAACGTGCTCTACTCATCCCACCTTGGAAAGGGAATGCAAGAAAGTGAGGAGGTTCAGCAACAGAGAGAAGAGACCTGAAAAGTATCAAATGTTTTCATGAAGTCCACATGGGCAAAACAACAGCCATGTGCTGTGGAGTGAAGTCTTCTAGTGCCTCTATACTATAGCACATACCAGGGCTGTGACACCGGGTGCACGCTGTTCTCCCCAGGAAACCTGTCCATCTGCTCACAGCCAGCCACCACAACCTGGCCTAACTGCCACCAGCCTTGGAAGAGCCACTCCTTGAGGAGCTAGCAAGGCAGACTCTTCACCCACAACTGCCAAATTGGACACACTGCATACAGAGTCTACATTGCTGAGCCTCATGGTTGGTATTTCCACAGCCTCGCAGACGAACAGCTTGGCTGGGCTGCTCTTCCTTGCTGCTTCAACATAGACAGCACAAACTCTGTCACGTCAAAGAAATCAAAAGCCCTGCTTTAAACTGATTGCAGGAATATACTGGAGTCTTACCCACACTTTGGATTTGATAGCAACACAATTGGGTCATGGGATAGCTGTGCTGTAACAGATTCCTTGGACTTGGCTCTATCCAAGGTAGAGCCACACACGAATGCTGCCTCAGTGTGTATTTCCTTACTTGCCAGCAGCCTGGATTCTTAAAAACGGACTCAGATGGCGAGTCCGTCTCGGATCACAAGTCAGGCCCTTGATGTGGGCTCTCAGATCTCAACTTCTGCAACAGCCTCCAACAGCAGTGCTAAGGAGAGTGGAGTCTGAGCCAAGGTACAGCTACCTACAGTAGTTGAACCAGGCCTACAGTAAATGCCAGAGGAGGAGGAGGAGCAGGCTCTAGGCAGCACATGCAAGGAAGGCACTGGTATTGATGCAGGCTAAGGTCATCCCAGGGACCAGCAGTCTGACACCCACGATGAAAGCCCAATTAAGAAATGTTTCCTGACAGAAAAGTCTATTAGGCTATGGAACAGGATCCCACGGGAAGTGGAAGAATCCTCATCCCACTTCTCTGTAAGGAGTGATGGGACAGGCAGTAGGGAATCAAGCCCTAAGACCGGTGCGATTGACTGATACAGAAAGTCTCATAAGATGCCTTAGGAATAACACAAACTTTAAAAATTTCCTCTGCCCCTCCTGAAAAACATCTCCTCCCCAGTTCTGCTGATACTGCTGCTTGCAAGGTAGCACCATGGACCACATCACTGTAGCCTGGGTAATTTCACATATTTGGAGGAATAGGGCTTCTAACCCACAGCAGGTAACTAATGTATGCTACAGCACAGTCCTGCCAGTGGCTACACCCCCAAAACCAATGGGGAAGATGGTGGCACAGGACAGGAATGAGAGGTGAGGAAATAAGAATTTCTTAGGCCACGCTATAGGCATCTTTACATTAACTCTGTCTGCATGAAATAATGCAAAGAAAGGCAGTGGAGGATGCAACTTAGGATGGATGGTGTTTACTAAACTATCATTGAGTATGGTCAGATTTGTGTAATAGGATATGGCCTAACATATACAGAAATTATCTTAATTTACAGCAGACAATGTCCCTGTTGATAATATATACAGTATCAAATAAGTTTCTGACACACTGGACTGGCACTAACTTAAGTGTTTGAGGTCTGAAAGACTGTCTCAGTTTATATTTTATTTAATGTTTCATTGCACCCCTTACATATTTCCTCTTTATTTTTTTTAATGCAAAAAGATCAACTTGGTTTTGAACTGTGCAAATCAATAGGAATGCTTACTTTGCCATATTTAAAGCTAGCAGATGCCTATCTCCTATTTGGTTTGGGGTTTTGTTGTTATGATTTTTGAGGGGTTTTGGGGTTTTTTGTTTTTTGGTTTTTTTGTTTGTTTGTTTGTTTGTTTGGGGATGTGGGGAAAAGAGGTGTTAAGGGTTCAAAAATTAATGTTTCACAAAGTTAAAAATTAATGTCTCAACTTGTAACACACTTCCCCTCTCCCACAACACTGGCTGCAGAAGCTACTCAGGGCTGACACCACTCATGAAGCTCCATATGGTTCTGCTTCTCCTCATTTTTCCTCAGCCTAACAAACTTTGGCACTGCTCAGATTTTCCTGGTCCTGAGGAAACAGGAGAGATTCCAGCAATTCCAGTTTCTCCTTCCTTTGCTTTTACATAGCTCCCATGGTGGCATCTGAGAAAAACCTATTGTAATGGCAAAGCATAAAGGCAAACTTGTCTGAACACCATTGGCAGTGTTGAGTTTTTCATACTGCATTCAATATTGGTAACAATTATATTGCAGTAGAGTTGAAGGACTTCAGTAACATCAGGGCACCTCAAGCTCAGCACAACCTACACATACACCAACAAATGTCTGTGCCTGACTAACAGGCTAGTAAAGTTTTTTAAGGTAGAAAGGCTTCAAAACAGATGGTCATTTTAAAGCACCAGTGAGTTGACAACAGTTTGTACAATTATCACAAACCACTCAAAAAAAGCTCCCAGTACACCTGGGAAGCACCGTGTACACAGTAAGTACCCTGTATGCACCATAACTCAGCAAGTGCTTTTTGCAGCTCCCTTCTACACTCAGTCATGAAGGATATAGATCATTACAGCCTCCAGCTATAGAGCTTTAGCTCAGAGAGTAGCAGCTCACACCTTCAGCTCTGGAGATCCCCAGTTCAATCTGCTGCATGTCAGCCAAGAGGGCAGCTGTCATATAATTACAGCCACAACTTTGCATGTGAAAAAGTAGGGAGAGAGAACAGAGATCTTATTATAGAATTCTAGTTGCAACCTGCTGAACAGCTCCCTATTTAAAGTAACTTTTTGTAAAGAGGAGGAAGAGGGGGCCAAAAAAAAAAAAAAGAAAAAGTGGAAAGAGAATCTTTCAACTCAGCTTCCCAATTCCCTCTGTTTTGCAGAACAAACCAGTGCTGCTTTGCAGTCCTTTGTTCCAAATGCATATGTACACTAGATGAAGCACACAAGGGCAGAGCCAGGAGTAAGGCTCCTGGCGAGAAAAAGGAAAAAAAAAAAAATCTCATTGCTGCAACTGAGGCACCTAAAGTCCAACAAGACATCATAGTTTCTTCCTGAGCTATAACCAGCCCGCAGCAGCCAACCCACTTAGTTATTCAATTTAAGTATTAAAATTTAAGATCAAGAAATCTTAAGTCAGTTGCGTCCTGTTTTCTTCAAGCTGTACATACAAGCTCTTAGGAAGATTTAACAGAATAGAGAATCCAGGAAAAGAGTGTGTTTGAAATACAAAGATACAAAGCATAGTGAAAAATTCGCTCTCAAATTAAAAGTTATTTTAGTGAGTGCAACATAAAGCAATAAGACCAAGTTTCTTCTTACCCATTCATCTTCCTGCAGATCCTTCTGCACACAGAGTCATTTTTGAGCCAAACTTTCTTCCAAGCCAAAATAGTCAAAAACTACATTTGAAACAATGTAATCCAGTTTAGAAGAAACTGGGAAAAAAAAAATCAGTTTTCCCCCAAAACCAATTCTAGAAACCTATCTGAAGCTTAAGATACAGATTCCTTGCAGAACATTGTTTTCTCCTCGACAGTTCTATCCATCCATCCATCCATCCATCCATCCATCCATCCATCCATCCATCCACCCATGACCCAGCAGTACAAAACCTGTGGGTCTCCCTATGCATGAGGTGAATCAACCATTTTGGACCACGAGTGAAAAATGGGAGCTAACTCTCCAACTTCCTGCAAACTACTTACCTGCTTGCTAAATACCACTTAAGTGGACTAATCCGACTCAAACTGTTCAGTACCTGCCTGCAAGAACACAGGCTTGCTGAAACACCTCAACTAGTTCATGCATTCTACACCACTGGCCCTCCAAAGCTCCCTGAAACACACTGCCATGCTTCCAACAAGATTTGAAGAAGTACCTGGTCTCCAGCCAAGCTGGAAGGTGTTCAGGTAAATGCTAAAGCCAAGCACAAACCTGCAGCAGTAAACTCCAGAACAGAATTCAGCAACACTTTGTATTTAAACCAGTTGAGTTCTCTGGTGACATCCTCTCATCAGCCTTGTTTCTGAAGACCCATTCTCATTTGGCTCAGTCTTCTGCTTCTCCCTTCAAGCAAGACCTACTCAGGAAACACACAAACTAGCTGACCATCTCCCTCCCTTAACAGAGTAAGGGAGAGAATAAAGGACACAAAGCCCAGGTTTTGAAGAAAGTTACATGCAGCTTCAGCAGCACAGATGCATTTGGGGTTGATTATGGACATGCAGCAAAACCCTGGCTGAGGCTCATCCCACAGGAGGAGCCCATAAAAAAATTCACCTTCCACTCACCTCCCGCAACCAAGGAAAGATCACAAACATCTGAGCCACACTTGTCCAGCAAAATCAGTACAACCCTATGCAGAGATGACTGAAATGAAACACCATTATGCTATTTTCTGGTATTACTTCTGTGAATTCAGCACTGCTAAAAGGTTCCAGATAGACATGCTCTGAAGACCCAAATCCTCTGCCTACCTTGAGAACACATGCAGAGGGAACAGCAGCAAAACTTACACATATTTTTCTCATCTTTTCCAGCCTCCCAAGGCTGAAATGACTGACAAAGGTCCAAAACAAGGAATACACATAAATTATTAACATTGCACTAGTAGTCTCACTGTTGCTGTAACAGTCTAAAGACTTAACAGAAGCAGGCTCTGCAGGGAAATACTACTTTACTTCAAAATCATTCATTCAGGAAACTTACAGAGGAGAAAAGAATCACTGCAGCACACTCTGTCAAACCCCTCAGCTCTAAGACCCCTCATTTTTAAAGCAAAAGCAATTTTAACAAGAACAAGAAATTGATGCGAAGCATAAGAAGCTTCAGATTTCAAGTGAGCAACAGTGGAACAGCATTACTTATGAACACAAATCCCAACACAAACACCTTCTCACACCTGACCTGGAAAGCCCATCCCACTTCTGACAGCCAGGTAAAGGTTCTGTTTCTGCAGCCTCTCTGCTGGAACAGCCAAGTGGCATGCCAGCGAGAAGACGATGGGGAGCCATGCTCTACCAATTGGAAGGGAGCCAAAAAGTTACTTCAGTTTGTTTCTTGGATTGCAACCTGTGCTTTACACCTGTGCAAGGCTCCAGATTCACATTCCCACCAAGCTTTTATTACATTCCAGGTCTCATGCAGTACCTGCTCCCACAATAGCCACGTGACCACAGGTGGGACACAGAGAGATGCAGCCTCCTACTGACATATTCGCCTCCTCTCCCCTGTTGCAAGGGGAACAGTTTATGCAGGGGTATTAGTCTGTTTTACATTAATTTCAAGAACTAGGACAAATAACCTGAACTTTGACATTTCTGAAATAAGTTAAATTCTTTTTATCTCTCTTAGTAATTAGAATAGATTTACTTTCCATTTAAAACACAAAATTTCCCTCCCAAAATATCTGAAGTAGTTACTGAAATTTTTCTTTACCAAAGCCTGCAAAGCCTCAACACTATCAATAACATTTTGAATATAAAGAGGCACAACTTTGCTCCATACCAAAAAAAAACCAAAAACAAAAAAACCAGTCAAGTTTTCACACAATGAAGCAATTAATTTTTAAACTGGTACTTTCTATTAAAAGTTCTCACATTTAAAAACCCAGAAGGGTTTCCAGTAACTCTAGACACTGATGGGGACAAACAAAAAACAGACCCTACCCCCAGCTGGATGGCATTCCTCTCTTTGGGTGCAATGTGGTAACATTTGATTGACGCATCTGATCCATTCCAAAGCTCCAGGCGTTGTTTTAATCATCAATGGGTAGAATCCTATTAATTTTCAGGGGAAAAAAAAAAAGAAAAACAGAAAAACAGAGTAGAATATGGATACAGGACACAGAGCACCTCATGTTTGTCTAGCAGATCCAGCTGATTTAGCTAGATCCGCAATAATCAACAGCTTGAAGACTGAATTGATGACAGAAACTCACATCTACCAGCTGTCCGACCGGCTGCCTGTCTCTGTCGGACACGCGTAAGGTGGTCCGCAGACAGCCTGCGATGAACAGATGAGTCTGGACTCTTCTTTTGATCTTTTTCTCGGGTTGTTTATTTTATCTTATCTAAAAGGTTTTTCTTCTGCCCAGCTGAGATCCGACCAGCAAGGCAGCCACACGCAAACTCCCCGCCCCTGGGGCGGTAGAACATTCTTATACTGATAATTACGTGTATGATATTTACAATTTTTCNGAAGACTGAATTGATGACAGAAACTCACATCTACCAGCAAAAGCCCCTTTTTCCCTTCCACCCTCTTTCTGTCATCTCAGCTCAACCCAGTCTCTCAACACAACCTGGAACATTAGGCCCATACCAAAGGAAATGAAATAGGAATAGGGAAAGGAGTGGGAAGAGATAAACCAGGGTAAATAGGGATAGCATGAAAAGCCTACTGGCATGCAACCAAGAGCCTACACAGGCCCTCGCTACAGCAGAAAACTGGAGATCAAGCACGTACGAGGAGACAGCGGGAGAACAGATGTGGGAAGAAGGTTCAAGTGTCCCTGGGCTCAGGAGGTAAGAAATGGCAGCAGAGCACAGCAGTGAGCCCCAGCACACACAGTGATCTCAGCCTTCAGCAGCAGCACCAGGTAACCCACTGGCTTGGTGTCTGCCATCGTAGGCATTTTTAGTATATCAATATTGATATTGTATGGTAGGAGTAATGTCGTGTCAACCTTCCACATCAACTAAGGCTTCCCAGTCTGCCCATAAATTTGGCTATCAGCCAAACCCAGACCCACCAATACTAACCACTCTTCCTCTGAAATAAGCCTCCACTTACAGTCTTGCAACAAACAGTCGCTGCTATTTCATTTCAGCGCTGATGAGAACTGCAAGCTCTAAAGACTCACAAACATAAGAGGCAGCACAATTCTAAAGGAATTTACCCATTCCAGAAGCAGACAGAAGGTGAGCATCTGACCCTTCCAGCTGGCCAGCTGACACATCAGACCAGCCCACACATCAGACTAACCCACATCCCATTTATTTGAACCTGGAGACTGGTACCTTCCCACTAGAAGTGGAAATCTCGCTGAATGGACAGCAGGACATCAGGAAAATGCTTCCGGTCTAGCTGACCAGCTGCCTGTTTGGGAACACGAGCTGCACAAAGGTCTTTGGACACCCTGCTGTTCCTTGGTTGTTCTTTGTATCTGTTCTGAGTTCCCAAGTCTCAGGAGGATTACCAGCAGAGAAGTGCTGGGTGAGGAAAAGTAGAAAAAGCAAGAACAAGCTGATGTATTGCAAAGGGAAGGAGGCAGCAGGTTGAAGATGGGATTTTACAGTAGGAAAACTGGTTGCTAGAGTGTAGAGCAGAATCTGGGGGGAACAGGAGGTGCTGGTCACAGAAAAGAGGCAGGCAAAGGCTTGCTACTACAGGGAACAGGAAAGGCCTGTAGCTCCTGGCTGATAAATCAGATATTGCTGCCAAAGTTTCACACCAGCCCCTAAAGCCTCTAGCACTGACTGGGGGGCTCAGCAACAAGTAGGATCTGTCACAAGTATGTCCAGTCAACAGCTTCAGGTAGTCACTCAAGGTATCTCCGGCCCAGACCATTAAGTGCCCTGATGATAAGGACACAGACCTTGAATTCCACATGACAGGTCACGTGGAACTCACACAATGAGAAGGATTCGCTGCTTTGCCCAGCCTACACAAGGACCACACAGCTGCAGCTCGTGCCTCCCTTAGGCTCCTCAGAGCCAGTGGCTGCATTCCCAGCCAGCCTGCCTTTGTAACCAACCCCCTGCCTGCCAGGAGGGCCTGAACCCTGCACCATCGGCAGTGAAAGCACAAACCTCCACCTCATGCTCTAAATAATTAAACTCTGTGGGAGCATCAACAGACTAATAAAACTCTTACACAGACCAAGCTAGTCATTAATGGGGGTCAAAGATGAGTGCTCTATTTTTTTTAAGAGTGCTTTGATGCGTGGGGAGAGTGGTGAGAGGAGATCTTCATTACCCTTCTGTGGTACCTGATGAATTTTTCCTTTCCCGGCTATCAACACCTCCTACTTCCACCCAAACCCCATACCGCTGGCAATCATCTGGACAGCCAGAGACAATTGGAAGGTGTGTTTGGATGACATCTATGCTAGCTGGTCACTGCAAGTAGGGAAGCAAGGGGCCTTGCTGAGCAAAGCCAGGCTCTACCAGAGGCTCAGCCAGTGCTCATTACGAGGTTTGGGTTTCCCCAGGGCCAGTGCAATGCTTAGAGTCATGCAAACCACAACCTCACACACCGTCTCCCCTACAGCAAGGCACGGAGCAGAGCACAAGGCAGTAAAACATGTCAGGATTATTAGCCTGGGCTCAGAGCCAGAGCTGGGAGCTGCCACAAGGGTAGGGAGGCTGCCTGCAGCCCTGCAGGTCAGCAGGAAGGAAGTGGAAGTCCCCTGACAGGCAAGGAGAGGCAGCACGCAGGAAAGGCAAGCCATAGCTGAGAAAAGGTCACAGAAACACTAGTTTGACCCACCCCTTCTAGCCTTAAAATACATACACATATATATATATACATATATATATGCGTACACATGAGAGCTTCTTGCTCCTGTGCTTTGTTCAGACATTTTAAGGAGACATCTGATCTTCCCATTCTATCTACATTCCCCCGATCCATACCAGTTTTGGAAATGGTTTCCTAGACTTTCCATCAATTAAAGCCTTGGGCAGAAAGAAGGGAAAGCATGCAGTTTAGGGGAAAGGATCACCACAAGACAGAAACACCCCAAGAAGCAGCAGGCAGGGGTGTTGGATGCTGTATTGGCAGCTCCAATTCCAGCTTGCACCAGCCTAGCCTCTGCCTGCTTTCTCTGCTGCATTTGCTTTGTGTGGAAGAGAAGCCCCAGACTGGAAGTGGCTCCAGGATCCCTGCTACTGTGCCAAAAAAGCAACTGGTGTAGCAAGGCCAGCTTCTATTTATTAATTATAAGTAGAACTGATAGATGCCCCTTTTTACAGGTCACTAGAAACCTTCTCCCAACAAGCCCCAATACTTGGACATTCAGAGGGAAGTTAGGAGATTTACACACAACATCAGCACTCATCTTTTCCATCATGGCAAAAGCAGCAGCTGTTACTTCCCTTATTCTTGGAAATAAGGGGGGAAATAGCTAGGACTCTTGAGCCTTGGCACCTCTTCCCTCTCACCCTTTGGCTACTAGAGCTCCTGTTACTATTCAGGGCAGAAGTGCTCCACAGGGCACACATTCCAGGGGGCTGAGCCATCCCACGTGGCCAGGCTCAAAATGGCAGACAGCGATGAATAGGATAATTAGAAAGTACAACAGCAACCACAACATAAAAACAAGCAGCTTCTATTACACGAAACAGTTCTATAGCATGGTTAGATCCATCACCCCATATGCTGGGTTGTGGTGGTGCCTCAGGAGCCTGCTGCTATTATCTCCTTGCAATCACATTTCAGACCGTCTTTCTGCTTAATGCTCGAAAAGCAAAGCTAATCAGATTCGCTCTTTTTCTGCTTAATGTCTCCAGTTCTCAAGCATGCTCTGTACTACTTCAATTGATGTTCAAGTAACACTAGCCAGGAGCATGCAGTGCAAAAGAAAAAAAAAATAAAATGGAATTACCTATTAATTTTAGTCCTTCTTTGCACCTATTTTGTCTAAAATTTCTTCTACGCTTGATCTTTGCAAACAAAAGTCAGGAAATTCCCATTTCCCCTCTACACCACACCCGGCTCCCATATGAGTTCCCTTCTTCAAACTGCTCCTCCAGTGGTATCTGGGCAATTTATTATAGCACAGACCTCTCAGGCTTCCCTCTTACTCTCTGGAATAGCTTTTTAAAATATTTGCTGGCTAGAAACCTCCAGATTAGGATGTCTTCTGCTGGCACAGTAATAGCCCCTCTTTGTTAATCTATCTGAAATGACCATCACATGCTCTGCTACTCCCTCTCCCTCCAGTACTACTTAATTACTACAGTCCTACATGGTAACTCTAACATGCTCTCAGCATTTCAGGTCTGAGGACAAACAGGACCCCAAAACGGCTGCTTTTTTACTGCATTCCTTCACACTCCAAAGGGCAGCTGGAGCATTGCTGGAGTCAGCTACAATACCTGGATCTTTATTAGAGCAACCATCACAAGAGCAGATAAGCTGCCCCCAGACAGGGCAGATTGCATGAAAATTCAGCAAAGTGATCCAGGAAAAGACTGGCTTACAGGGACACCCATTATCATGAGGAGAAAAGTCACCCATTACAAGCACAGTAGAAGATTTGCCAGAAGAACAACAATAACAAAAAAAAAAACCAAAAAAACACCACCAACAAAAAAAAAAAAATCAGCAAGTATTTACATGAGAAGAGAAAGAGATGTAGGTGGAAGACAAATCTGCCAGGATACATATCTCTATCCAGGAGGAGTGAAAAAAAGGGAGACTGCAGAGATGAAACCCCAGACAGCCCATCAGCTCGTGCATCTGTACACATTCCCCAGCTAATACCCACTACAGCAATCAGAACAATGGCAGCTCCAGAGAAGACCCCGATTATCCAAGCTCCTTCACTAACATCTTCCCCAGAGGCTGCATGCACGTGCAAAGGAATGGAAAAAAACCATACCTCTCAATGAGATTACTTCCAGCATTTTCTATATTGCTCCCACTCTTACAAATGTGTCTTTAAAAAAAATATTGCAGCTGGCTTATAAATGTGTCAGTTTTTAAAAAAACCCAAACATAGCCTTGAAAACAAAGACACTTTGTACTCACCATATCCAGTGGCATCATTATTTAATATCAATGCACTAATTCTTTCCTTTATTCACTCCATACTTGGAACAAAACCACTGTAACAGCCAGCCAGTGTATAATCTTACCATTCAACATGACACAACCCTACAATAACTTTCTTTTGCCATGTCTTTGGCTACCAATTAGAAGAATTTAGGTTTAAATGCTTCAAAACCCCAACCCAACTACAGTACAGCATGAAACAAATCCCTAACTCTCAAAGCTGGAGCAAATTCTCTCATCCTCTCTGTGACTTTCCTTGTTTGAAAATGGCTGCACAAACATTTCTAATTTGTGCACCACACCAATTGCAACCTGCCCCTCCTGCCAAGTACAGCTGCTGGGTCAGTCCACACTTGCACAGGCTCACTGCATCCTGCTGCCTCTGGCACACTGCTCTTCACTGACATCATCTCCACCTTCACGCTTTAGAAAATTCACCAGACAGGCACCATTTCTGCTCCTTTAGCCATAAGGCAATTGCTGTAGGCCAACAGATGCCTCCAGCTCATCTCCAAATGCACACTCCAACCTGCACTGTGCCCCTGCTAAGCAGATGCTTGGGCACGTGTCTCGCTGGACACATGAACTCCCCGCAGCCAGTGCGGGCTAACGCAGACACACCAAAACATCTGCAGTGGCAAAGCCAAGGCAGAAACACCATCCCTGCCAGTCAGCAGAAGCAAAGTTTGCCTTGGCCAGTTCCCATGGAGCCTGAGCTTCATCTCACCCCAGGCTTCATCACATCCCTGGAACAAGACAGCACTATTCTACAACACCACAGCAACGTCCCGCAAGGCCTTCCCAATTTCTGCTAGTGTCTGAAAATTAGCTAGGCAGTAGCACCTGGAACAACTGCAAGCCACAGTTCGCAGGAGAGACTTCCTCCTGGTGCTGTGGTACCCAGCTCCAGGCCCAGCTCACCACAGCATGCAGAAAATTCTCCAGACGTTTCCTCTCCTTGTCATTTACCCCAGACCACCTGGTCCCACCCGCTCCAGGGTCTCAGTCCAAACAGCCACCATCACCAGGTTTGGGGAAGAAGCTCTTTTACAAACTTGGCCTACAGCTATCCCACCAGGCAGTTTCCTTTTGCTCTCTCATAAAGAATGATTACAGCTACTATTTTTTAAGCCTGTTAATAATAATAACAATACATGAGCCTAATAATAATAATTCTTAGGCTCACTGCAATGGGCTCTCAGGAACTACAGTATGTCTCCAATTGTAGAGGCAGTGAAACTCAACCTTTTCCCTTTTTTCCCCCTTTTGAAAATACTGCTTGGGAATGAAGTCAGCATCTGGAGGCACATGAGTATATATGAGGGACAGAAGAGATGCAGGGGGGAAGGGAGGGATCTGAAAATGAAAGCTGAGGGTGAGGCTTCACATTACAACTGAACCAGGCTAATAGGTCACTGCTGCCAAAAAAGGGGGGGCCATTTTCACCTTTCTTTCATTCCTTACCTTTCACTGCTGGCAAAACAAATCTCGCCCCTCCTTAGCGGCAGCTCTGATACGAGCCTGAACCTGGGGAACAGGTTCAGCTCTCTGTCCCAGGAGAAAACAATTCACTTTTTTATGGTTTTGGGCAAGTCAGCTTTCCAAAAGCTGAACAAGCTGTATCCACAAGACAAGGAATATGGCCACAGAGTCAGGAGCAAGGCATGATCACCCCTCTTAGGAGGAGCAAGTGGTTAGATTGGGTCATCCACAGCAAGAAAATCCATCCTAACCCACATGAAACTGCAGTTTGATACTGGTGAGCATAAAACAAGTGGCCTAGCTGAAAAGCCTGCAATAGAGGTGTTTGCTAATACTCTTAAAACAGGTAGTTTTACCAATTATTAAGGTGTCCACACCAGTAGCATTTATGAAGGCAGCCATGCAGATGAAAAACAACACTAAAACTGAGCAGACCCAAACTAGACAGTACTGCAGGATTTCCAATAATAATCTTCCCTATTTCTAAATTGGACCCTGTTATTATCAGACAAGATGGCTGCCTTCATCACTATGTTAAAGAAATGTCTGTTTTCATTACAAACTTAACAGTTAGTTTCAGGGTGCATTTTTCTTTTCCCATTAGCATCTACATCATCAGATGAACAAAAATTATGCTTTTCTTTTATTAAAAAAACCCAAGCCCATATTAACTCCACTGTCTTTATTTCTCTCCACCTCCTCTGCTCAATTACTAGAAGCAATTTGCAGACAATAAATGTAACTTCACAGCTGCCTGTATGAAGTATTCCCTTCATTTTATAGATGAGGTTACAGGCTATACAGAAATTAATATCAGTAAGGTCTACTTCAAAGCTGGATAAGCAAGAGGAACAGATGCACTCTTAAAGAATACAGATCATGACTGTACTCTAGTAAAACTAGTAATAAAGGATTAAGAATGTTGCCAGTTGGATATAAATTCTTTGAATGTATCTGCTTAAACACAGTAACAAACAAAAGCTTGCTTTGAGATTTTGCTTGGGTTTATTCTGTTATTATTAGGAACAGCATTATGAGATTTCAGATACACCTCTCACAGACCAAACATGCTTGCTTTACTAGTAAACACTGCTTAACTGCTCAGCTCAGGACTCAAAGAGGCTCTCTTCCCAGTTGGTGCATGGTCACCAGGAATCTGCAGCTAGAAACTGTGCATAATTTTAATCGATACAGATAAGCAAGCCAGGAGAGAGCCCAGTGTTATCTGACAGCCTCATGGGCTTTGGCAGGGCTAGGAGGAGCAAGGACCAGTGTCTGTTGTTACAGCTGCCAGCCGTGACTGTGAAAAAGCAATGGGAGCAGCAACACTAAAGGGGAAAAAAGAAAATCCAAAGGTGCAGTTTTGTGCAGGCACTCTTCTGACAATAACCGCTCCTTAAGGCTTCATAAAAATGCACAGCCAACCTGTCTTCTTCCACACATTATCAGAGCTCAGAAATAGCACCTGAGTCTAGTTATACAATTCAGCAGGCACAGCTTCTCCGAGGAAGCAACCACCACTGGCATGCAGGTACTCCAAAGGCTGAGTCATCTCAACAGGCCCTTCAAGGGAAAATAATCCCATTAAGAATTGGTGTGCTGGTATTGAAGGCAAAAAGGAGTGTTAATTTTGGCAGTTAATTACACTGCTTCCACTCCATCCATTTTCTACCAAACCTAACACCTGCAGGTTAGTAAATTCACCATGCTCCTCCATCCACCCCCAAAGTCCTTTCTTGACCCTAATCCCCTCCTTAGCCAGCAACTGCCCATCATTGCCTGTGTTTCCTTACCCCTGACTAACACAAATTAGTATTTGTTTAATAACAGAGCTTGAAAAACTAATTTAGGACTTAGGTCTTCATTTCTAGCCTGCATACAAATTCCTTCACCTGAGGACAGGTTACAGCACTCCCCCCTCTCCTAAACTCTTCCAAAGGGGTGGACTGAGAAAGAAACCACAGCTTAGGTCAAGAATTTTACTTTTGAGACTGGTGGATCTACTGTGGAGACTGATACACTGATATTTTTCTAATATAAGAAACATATAAAATGCCTAGAATTTGATATCTGCTTTTTAATTAAATTGAAATAAGTAAATCACAGCCTGTTGCCATGGAGAATGAACAGACACGGCCTCTTGACTCCAGGGCAGGATCAAGCAGCAGAGGCAGACATGGCTGTGAAATTAAAAACACCTATTTTAAAGCAAATGGTCTTGATAATTAGCAAAAAATGTGGCATAGGGAAATAATATAACCATATGGCAGGAAGTGGTTTTCAAGGTGAACTACAAAGCCATTTTAAATAAATGAATAAACTGCTGGAGCTGCTGGGTCACCCACAGAATCATATATGCAGGATTAAACGTGATTTGAAAAATATACTGAAAAATAGCAATTAGTTCTTCTTTCACTTTCCTACCTATAGCCTGCATCTGTGTCTGTTCTTATTTTTAAGGACTTGTTTCAAGCAATTAATGCTTGCACCTATTTGCAGTTACCAGAGAATCATCAAATTCAGACGTTTTCAAAAGCCTTGCAGTTTACCCTGAAGCTAGAACCAAGTTTATGGGACATAAAACCTTTTATCTATTACTCAGTGTCATCACACAATCCTGGTCAGGTCATCAGACACTAACAATCATTCCTGAATCCGTGCATCCTTGTTATGACTTCCATGACAAAGTGACTTTTGAGGGAATGTGCCCTCCACACACCATGTGCCCAATCCTGTGCTACACCTCTCAAGAAGCACAGCTTAGAGAGAGTCAAAAAGTAGCTCTGGTTTATCAGTGGGAGGCTGACAGCACATCCACGCTTGGCTGGTGGACAAGAGCCTTGCATACTCCCTTCCCAGTTTGTCTGGAGCACAGGACATCAAAATATTCCACCCCTTTTAAGATACTTCTGCTCTGCTCAGATCTAAAAGGGCTGCAACAAGGAAACCCCCTCATCCCCTTTTTGAGCCCAGCCAGGGCAAATCTGAGCAAGACTGTCTAACAATTTCCAGGGAGCATGTGGCCAAAGTGCATCAAATTCGTAACAGCTTAAAATACTTGAAATAAAGTGTACCTGATGACTCAGTTTCAAAAATGTACTGTACATTCTTTTAAAGGGAAGGGACAAAAGAACTAACTTTCACTTCAAACCTCCCATCCATGCTAGAGAAAAAGCCAACCATTTCTCCTATTCTGTGAAGACACAAGTTGTCAGCCACAATCATTGGGCCTTCCACAGCAGTTAATGACCCACATGAAACAAACTCTCAGGGTCTCAGATCAGACCCTTGTGACACAGCTAGTTGGTTACATTAAAAACCAGTCACATCCTCAGCCCTCAGCAGCCCAACTTGAGCCAGCTATTGACAAGTTACCTTCTGTTTTCCACCTTGACCAAGAAACACCCACAAAATGAGGAGAGTTGGGACAGAAATCTTGGGAAAATAAGGAGTTGCGGAAAAATGCACAATTAAAATTAGTGTTCTCTGTTTTCACAGTTTTGCCCAGTTTTTGCTGCTTTAACTAAAGTCACACTCCTTAAGATGTTTGGCTTCCATTAAAAATAAACTCCAGGTCCACGTCTGCATGAAGATAGGCATAAACTTGCAAATCTGGTTCACCCTGAAGGACACCAATTCCTTAAAAACGCTGGGGTGGGGACAGCACATGTGGGCTAATTCATCAGTTTTGAACAGTCAAGGCTAATAGCAGTATCTGCCCGACTTCTTTGCTCATGCACCCCATTTCTTCCCAAACCCTGCAGAGAGAGGAGCTGTGAAACACCTCAGGAGACATCAGCTGCACTGGAAGGTGCTACACACCCTTGGCTTCCTCACTGCCCAGCACCTTCCCTGGCATGCCAATAGTTTTCCTACTGCTTGGACACAGTCCTGCAATACCACCCAAACACAAATGGCTTTGACAGAAGCTGTTTCTGCCCTAAACAGCACCTGGCACATAGAGGGCAGCAGGTGGTTTGTTTCTCCTCACTTCGTAGTTCTACTTACATTTAATTTTGACTTGAAGAGATTTAACACAATTATAAAGGCTGGCCAAACATCTCCCTTTGAAAGGGAACTGCGTTTTCTTCTCCATCCACACAAGCCAAGATAACCACACAGAGGAAGACTCCTTCCCAGGGACACTCCCAGTTGGACAGAGCCAGGGTTTAGGGGTGCCTCCATTAAAACTCAAGCCAGTGGTCACCTGGCATATGAAGGAAGATGCTAACCATGCCCAGGAGAGATTACTTTCATATCACAGCATACTGGGTCACAAGCCAAGAATAATTTTTTTAAAAAAACAACAACAAGAAACAAACAAACAAAAAAATCCCCACTTAAACAACAACCAAAACCAGACAAAAAAAGCCCACACCATCCCTCACACTGTTCCCTTCAGCAGCATCACACTGAACCACACACACAATAGAGGGGCCAAGAAGCCTGCCCAGGCTACCCACAGCTCCTCACTCCCATCACCCGTGCCACCGTGCCAGCTCCCCCAAGCCCCTCCTGCACCCCCAGCAAGCATCCCCAGGACCGCCTTCACCTGCCCACAAACTTTGCCTGACATCTATGTCCCCGGGACCATTTCAAGCCCCACCAGCCGGGTAGAAGGCTTCCCAAACAAGCAGAGGCTTCGGCCGCCAGCCTTGCTGGGGTATTTTCCCCCCGGCGGTGTGGCTGCCCGGGCTCCCAGCGGGAGTTTCCAGCCCTAAACCTCGGCGGCTCGAGGAGCGTGTGGCACACGTGCGCGCCCGCGCTGTCAACAACTTCCAGCCACTGTCCCAGTGGGCAAGTCCCGGGGGCGAGGGGCTGCCCACCGCCCCAGCAGTGATCTGCCTTGGGAAAGGACGCTCGCAAGCAGGACAGCGCTTTAACAAAAATAAAGATCACCTTAATGTTATCCTTAACAGCCAGAAAGGTCACGACGTGGAGGTCCATAAGGGGGGGGNCCGCAAAAAATGAAATAACACGAAGTAACTGGAGACTAACGAGACGGACAGACCCCCACGCGCGGGGGCTGCCCGGGCCCCCGCCCGCCCTTCACACGAGAGGGGGCGGCGGAGGGAGGGTGCGGAAAGCAAATAACACCCCCAGCAAACGCCGCACACGCCGGGGCCCCACACACACACACCCCCCGCC
>VZRH01003993.1:982842-1011610 GCA_013397555.1 Urocynchramus pylzowi
CGCCCCGCCCCGTCCCGCGGCGGGCACAGGAGCTCCCAGCCTTTGTTGCGCGGAGGGGAAGGGGAACGGGAGCGGGTCCTGTCAGCTCATGTGACGCGGCGGGCTCGGTCTCCGCTGCCCCTCCTTGCTGCTCTCCCCTGCCCGCCCTCCGCCCGCGCTCAGCGCAGGCCCCGCAGCCGGGAGCGGGTCTCAGGCCCGACTGGCTGCTGGCGGAGCGGCGGCGGCGGGAGAGGAGGAGCCGGCGGCGGGGCGGGNCCTGGAGCTGGAGCGGGAGGCGGCGGGGCCGGGCGGGCGCTGCCCTGCGGGCCGTCCTGCCCCCCGCGCCAGACGCCCCGCTCTGGGGGCGGTAACACGGAGCCCCGGGCAGGGGTTTGTTCCCCTCCTGAGGCTGCTGGCGATGCGCTTGGGGCCCTGATGCACAGGCCCGGGCCTGCCGCTGCAGTCGGGAAAGTAAATAAAAACGTAATTATGTGCTTTCTAGTTGGGGCTCGCAAGGAAAGAGAGGAAAACCCCTCGTTTTCTCGAGAAGAGATCTGAGAAATAGCAGTACTGGATCAGATCAGCATCCTGCCTTTGAGAGTGCTGAACAGACAAACCCTAGGAGTCTGCTACAAGAAACAGACCGTGACGCTGCCCCAGAAGACTATGACCATGGCCATGACCATGATCCTCTGGTCAGACACTTCCCAATATCTGGGGTCTTCGTATTTAACAGATCCCAAAGGATTTTTAAAAAATACATTCAGTATTTTTGGTTTTGAACCATTTGAAATGTTTGTGTCTGCTCCATCATGCAGCAAACATCCAGCTTTCTTCTTCAGAGAGCATTTAATCATCTCCTTTTGTTTGCCAAACTCCAAGTAGGGGGCAGAGAGAGATTACCTTCCTGCAGGTCTTTAAAACCCCAATATGCCATTTTTCTTCACAATCCAAGACTGAAAAACAACACCACCAAGCCGGGCCTTGTAGAGGAAACAGAGGTGACATTTCTATCAAAAATGCAGACAGCTCAGAAAACCTCAGATTCCCTCATCAAACACAACCACCAATTCAATGAGCAGCTTCCCTGCCATCCCAAAATTGCTATTCCATGGGCATCAGCTTCCTAGACACCACAGCTGACATTAAAAATGGCACCCCAAAAGCCAGCACATACACGAGAACCTACAGACCATCAAACTTGCTCTACAAATGCAATAAGATGCAATAAGATCAGCAGCCATTCACAACACAACAAAAAGGCTGTGAGATTCAGCCAGTCCTGCACATACCGTTGCACCTGCTCTGAGGGGAACACCGGTGATCCGCTTTATACAGGAAGGTCACTCTTCCATAAAATAAATACAAATTTACTACAATAAAGATACAATAGCAACAACAGCAATTTTGGAAAATAACTTTTCAAGGAATCAAGGTTTGTTTGGTGTTCGTCTAATGCTACCAAAATTAACAGGAATTGGCAAAGTTTCTAACCATATTAGCTTTCTGCCAATCTGTTTTTCTGCTTTTTATTTTAGTCTCTGCTGTAGCATTCTCCCCTGCAACCACGTGCTCCTGCTGATGATAATACTCCATGCTAAAATCCACTCATAAAATAATCTCTTAAACTACTGGCTCTGAAAGAGTGGTTTTTTTCCCCATGTCTCTCCTACTAACCTTCAGGCTCTCCCTTTTGCAACTCATTACAGGAAGCAAATCCACAGATGCAAACATAAGAAATAGAACCAGATACCACCAGAGCATCAAATATGAAATACATCAGTACCACCTCACAGACAGCATAATCAATACCCTTCTTCCCATAGCAAATCTGCCAAAATTCTTTGTTCTTGCATGTACTTGTCCCAAATCTCTACAGTTCATCACTTCATCCAGCACATGAGATACTCCCAACAGAAACCACGTAAATGAAACTAAATAATTGCAGTCTTACAACAAGCACATACAGTCAGCCAGTAAAGGACATTTGGAGAGTATTTGTCAGACAGCAACAACATGAACGCCTCAATCCTTACCCCAAAGGAGACCAAAACCTTCCCAAAAGCTAAAGCTTGGCATTAAAACTTATAATCCCTCGATACTAAAGCTGTGGATTTAAGGGAGATGTTGCCTGCCTAGCCTGTTGCAGCCTCCCTGCTGACCTCTCCTTTGTCACCAGCACAAACAGCCCTTTCTCGCTAGAGGTCCACAAGAAAACCAGCAGCCTGTCAGTCACTGCTGTTTACACCCCTTTCCACTTCATAGGTGCTCCTTTTTTTTTTTTTTTTCCTCAAGTGGTCCAATTGATTAATATAATTAGATTAAACTAAGAGCAATTGCATCTAACCTGTAGCTAGCTTGAATATTGCTGTTTTCTGTCAGATCTGATAAAAAGACCCTGAGCCCAATAGCTGTTTGCTTTTTCTAGATTTATCAGTTGATCTAATACAAGATATTACCTTTCACCACAAACCTTGCTTCCCTAGGATCTTTAGACCATCATGGCTACAATACCATTTTAATGTTTTGCCTTAACTGATTATTCCATATTCTCTTATCTATGAAGTAGAATATGATAAAATGTATTCCCTTCTGTATCACTTCTTACACTGTTTTCATAAACATAATATCCAAGTACCTTCTAGGACTGCATTAGCTGATCTGACTACCTTCTGTCATAGGAAAGGTTTGGTGGTGTTTTTGGGTTTTTGGGGTTTTTTTTTTTTGGTTTTTTGGGGTTTTTTTGTTGTTCTCTCCCCAGGAAAAAAAAACGATGCATGGAGCAAAGTTTTGGTTTTGTGATGGTTTCATCCCCTTTCCTCTATTCATGTTGCTTTGTGTTTATAGAATAGAAAATGAGGACAATAGTAGTTTATGTGATAGATAGACCTTATTTCCCAAGGAAGCTAATTTCAGAGTGTTGTGCCACCCATAGAAACAGTCTCCCTCACAAAGCAACATTTTACTATGTCATTCCCCACCAAAGAAAAGCTAATCCATATTCTTGACATTTGGGACAGAAACTTCCTAAGGCAAGAACAGCATTTTTCTTTCTCCAGAAAAAGAGTTCCAACCTGTGATCCTCAGTATGCGACATTCAAACAGATTGTGGCAGATTATTAACATACAGGCCAGCGCTCTATACAGTTATAAATAGAAAATCTGGAAACCAAAAAGAGTAACACGCCTTTTAATTGCACTGAGGCAGATTATCAGAGGACAGCCTGGAAGGGAAATGGTGGAGACAGATTATTTCACGCTAAAAAAAGAGAGGGAATTTACTTATGTGTAAGGAAGCACACTGCTGTTCCTCAAAGAGGAACCCTGAATGATCCCACGTGTCTACAAAGGCAGTAGGTACAACATACAAGCTACTGAAAGACAGAAACTGAGGTGAAGAGAGGATTCATCTGTGCTCAAGCACTGAAAGCAGAAATGCCAGAAGACCTCGGGGAGACAGTAGACAGCAGATTTAATATGTTTTTGCAATGTGATATGGCAGCAAAAATCATGCAGTTAATTTAATTTGGGGTTGTAAAGGCAGAGACCTCTTCTCAGAGATACAGGCAATAGTCCCATTTTTTAATATAGTAGTGAGACCGCAGCTCGAAGACATGTTTAGTTCTGGACAACGCGGTGCTAGCTACATGTCAACAACTTGGAGGGAAATAAAACAAGAGGAACATAAAAAGATGGAAGGGATTACAGCATGTGTGGGTTGGCCAAATAACAACTGTGAAGAGCATCACGGGAATTGCAGATAAGAACTTCAGGGGCGCAGAAGCACCAGGGAGCAAGAAAGAATGTTTAGGGTTGTCTGAGTGAGTACAAGTGGTATAAATATAAAGTAAATTAAGCAAAGGAAACATTAATCTACAAGACTGCAAGACAGCATCCCACAGGAGCTCCCATCACCTGATTCACACAAGACTATGGAGCAAAGCACACAAGAAACCACTAAAGAAACCCTGACTGCAGGAAAGGATTACACGAGGACAATATGCCTTTGGGACCATTTAACTGCTCACTGACTGGGACATCTGCAGAGCAATAGGCCCCAGCCCAGTATGTGGAAATCTCCCTTCTCCACACTGTTGCTGGAGACACTTGTAGACCAAAATAACCATGTGGGTAACCATAGACCGAGTCTTGTATTCAGAGGGGCTGTGGGAGGAAAGGCCTATTGCCAGAATTTTTCCCTTTTATCACTATGACTTCCTTGAGATGCCACTGGCTCACCATCTGCAAAAAAACCCAGCAGTGATGTTTTAATATACACTCATTTGGATTACACAGACCTTGGAGTAGATGCCTTGGATAGCACTCTTACGAGGTCTGTGGCAGATACAGTAGTTAATTAGAAAGAAAAAAATCTTTAATATTCCATAGTTAGAGGGATGAAACCAAGATAGGATGTAAAAGATGTAACATAGGAAATCTTGCACCCATAACACCTTTGCATCACATTGTGCCATCATATTTTCTAGCCTGTTATACAGAAAAGGAGACCTGACAGTTTAATATGTTGCTTCAAAGCAAGGGCTGATACACCACGTCGCTGCTGAGCCCAGATGTGCCACACACTCATTGCTGTGGGGGGAGAAAAAACAGGGGGGAAAAAAGCTCAAACAATTTTATAAATGTTCTGTAGGGAGTCTGAATGTCTTTTCTTTTTAATTTGGTCTATATTTTTTTAACACCATCCTTTAGGGAGGCATGTGCAATGATCATTATCAGTTCATCCATCCAAAAAACACACAAAAGTATAGTCCCCCATAAGTGTTGACCTTAAATTGTCTTTCTTTACATAGAAGTGTCATGATCTTCATGAAGGGAACCTTTCTGCTTATTTATGTAAATGAAAAACGTGGCCTAACACAAACAAATATACAGCAAATATAAGTGTACTAATATTTGACATAATCTTGTGTAAGGAATTGCAGAAGCATATGCTAAAATTAATTCATCATCCCCCTAGCTTATCACAAACCTGTGACTGCTTCATTTGCACTCTACTTAATGGTCCATCTTTCTCAGGACAACATATGTTACAAATCTCTCTAATTTCATGCTCTTACCTTGCAGACCATGCTTAAAGAAAAGGAAAAAAATAAGAAAAAGAAGCATTTTCTCCTTTTTTTCAAATGTAGTTCTTGTCTAAGTGCTCGGACAGGCACTGTCAGCTCTGAAAATTCAAGATTAATCAAGCAATTAAGAATTGATATCTAGTGACTTATCATGACTGGAAATGAGAGATGCTGCATTCATTTTAGCTCTGCAAGAACTCAAAATAGCTAACCTGATTTTTATGGACAGCAAGATCTTCAATCTTATGGGGAGAACAGTTACAATTCCTTCTATTAAAGTGGTTCCTTCAGAAGCCCCACCTGCGTTCTGCACATTCCTCAGCCTGTACAGAGGGCCGTGCTGGAAGAGCTGCATACTTCAGATTCACACCCTGCCTTTACCTGAATGAGTCTGAAAGTGTACAGAAATCCCAAGAGAGACAAGATGAAGTTTTGTTTCTCTCCCCCATGTGCCAGCACAGCATTGCACTGCAGTGCTTGAATAAACAACCCAACTGAGAAGGAATTACATCACTTCAAAACTGTGGTTTCCTTTAAACATTAAAAAGAATGGCAAGCATTTCCATTCACATAATTATCAGCATTATCACCTCTCCTCACACCTCCCTCTCCAGCATCTAATTGTTGTGATGGTAGGGACTTCCCTGCCTCCTTCCTTGGGAGTGGAGAGAGCCTTTGCAACTCAGCTGCAGTCATTTGCTTTCCTCTCCATGAGCTCAGGAACTTCTTCAGCAATCAGAAAGACTTCATGGGTTGGATGAGCAACAATGCAGCACATTCCCTCTGTAAACGTTTATTTGGAGAACTACGGCATACATATTTGGACTTTCTATGGTAATTTGGATCTGATGAGCTTTCCTTATTGTCAAAATGATGGTGCCTCTGTGAAAGAGAGGAGTAACTTCTTTTGCAGCTTTGCAACCTCAGCTAGGCAGATGCAGGTCTGATTGATACCTGCATGAGAAATCAAAAATGAAAAGCAAAGTGCAGCAGAACCCAGTGCTGGTGACTCAGGAAGAAACTTTCTTTTTCCCTAAACTATAAGTAGCTCAGCAGCTCTTACTTATCCAGCTACTGGCTTCTTCCTGGACAACCTGATAGAATTAAGAACACAGAAACCTGGATTCTGTTCTAAACTTCACCTCTGATGCTCTGTAGTCTTGGAAAAAGCCATTTAAGCTCCTGAGTCTCCATTTTTTCCATGCATGAAGCTGAAATGACATACTGAGCCTTGCTGGAACTTCTGAAACCTGATTTTAATAGTACGTGTCAGTGCCAAAAGGACCATTACGGGCATTACAGCACTAATTCTCTCACAAGGGAGGGAAGCTCACTGTGTCACAGGTATTTTGGATACAATTATTACCCCTGGAAGCGCTCAGATATCATTGCACAAAATTGTAGGCAGATGAATCTTTCAGATGGGATAGAAACCAGAGGCCCTGACAGGTTATTAAAAGACATAACGTTTTGAAGAAGCCCATATGTTAGCTTTTTCATGTTCACCCTGTTCCAATTTGGATAATTACGTTCTAACTCTTTAAAGCAGGGTGGCTGACCTGCCTGGCCCTACCAGCTGTATATCCAAATCTTCATGTGGCCCAGAGTGATACAACACAACCCACATATTTCAAAAGCTGAAGGAAAAGAGGAGCTCTAGGAGATGTTCATCAGCTAGTGAGAAAGATTTCCTCCTGGAAAAGGAGCCCTCCCCTCCTGCTGAAACAGCCCTTCCCTGAGAAGCAGCTTTTCCATGTCACTTCCCACAGGAACCTGCCTGGTATTGTCAGGGCACCATCATACTTTGTCCCCAGGCAGCTCTGTGATGCACAGATGCTGTGACCACTGAAGATTCACAGCTTGCAACACATTCCAGCAGTTTACAAGCCTAGTTATTAATAGTGAAGGCCCTAGTGACATACTAGTTACTAATAGTAACCTGCATTTCTACTTTATCATCAAGAAAGAAAAGCATTTCATCCCTCACAGTAAGTGGAGCCTGGCTTGCCTGAGAATCAAGCGAGAGAAGACACTGAAGGTTCACATTCTTCTCTTCTCTTGGAGATCACTGGTGCTCTCTTGAGCTGCTCCTTTTTTCTTTATAAACTCTCAATGATAATTCACTGTGCATAGCACATCTTGACCACCACAGAATCCCAAAACACAGAAAGAGCAATATCTGAACCTTCATCAGTTTCCTGACATAGTAAAGAACAGAAGCAGCATATGGTGCAAAGGATTTTTTTCACCACAGACACACAGTAAATTTTCCCAAACCCAAGATAAGATGCCATTTCCAAATGGTGAAAGAAAGTGGTGGCAATTCCAAGCAGCCCCCAACATCTGGGTATTTGCATTTCAGATGCCACTCTGATCCAGTGATGGTGTCAGCAGCCACTCTCTTGTCCCTTGCATGGGCAGTCCTGTGCCAAGACATTGGTATCCAATGAAGCAATTGCTCCAGACATCATGGATGCAAAAGAGGGGAGCCTGTCCTGTCCCCATCTCTTCACAGGTGCTGGTGGCACCTGGGCCATGGCGCAGACCTTTGAGGAGTGTCAGAGTCACCAACCCCAGGGGCAGAAGACAGTCATGGCTGGGGATGTTCTGTGTGGCTGTAGCTGCCCACCCCCGGGGAGTCTGTGGTCTGAGGGTTACCAGGGAAGCTGGCGGGGGCATGTGGGCACGCAGGGGACAGCAAAGAGAGCAGAGAGGACCTAGGGCACCATCTGGTGGCTTCACTCACTGCCTTCCCTAAATCCTTGTCTCACGGGGTCATAATATGGCATGGCCAAGGGCTGAAGGAACACCAAGTCTTTCCAAGAGACAGCCCAGCTGGAACTAGAGACCCCAGCCCTTGGCCCAGACTCGCACACCTGTAGGGCACGGCTGGTGGGACAGCAGTGCAAACCAGAGCCATAATAACCATTTTTCTTGGGTGCAGTTCAGTCAAGCACTTCCCTTGATAAAGAACCAGCCCTAGCTGGGTATTTAGGGATGATGTGCAGTAGAGACACTCCTGAGAAGGCTAAAGGAGAGAAGACAGAAGCGATGACAGAAGGAGAACACTTTGGACATGTGTTTCACTGGTGTTATCCACCACAGTAAGGTCTTGTCTGCAGATAAAGGCAAAATATAGTTTGCACTGTTTTGTATAACAAACCAGTAGCCATGCAAGAGCTTGTCCTCTGCAGAAAAAGATCAAATCAACAAACCTCTCAATTGTACCCTGGTTTTTGCCTTCTCAAATAATGACATGCTGTAAAGCATTATGAAGAAGTCCATTTAAAGGGAATAGATGACTTCAGTGTCACCAACACCCTTTGTAGCAATGCACTCTCAGGACCAAAGTCTCATGTCCGGTGAAGAGGGCAAAGGATCCTAGTCCTAACACAGCACCTCCTTTAGAAGAAGGCAGGCAGTGCAGTTCCACCTCACACCACTGCTTTCTTTGATAACGGGTCTCCACTTCCCTGAAATCCTGTCAATAGAAAAGGATAATTCAATACCTGGGAATCAAATGTTATACCACTACCAGGGAGCCTGCTCTGTGCATAACAGCACCATGCTGGGGGAAGTAAGTGAAGCTGAGACCCTTAGAGACACAGGTTTTAACAGGAATCCATTCTCAGCATTCAGTTTTAAGCAAAATGTATAGGGTGAACACAGTAAGCCAGTCACTGCTTCTCACATTTGTGGAGCTGGGGAAATTGATCCATAATTTCCTTTTTTTTTTTTTTTTTTTTTTTTTTTTTTTTTCCCAATTGCCTAACACTTAGAAATGAACACATTTCCTCTTGCTAGTAGCACTCATTTTTTGCACCTATCCTCATGGGCCACAGAGCCAGGTAAGACAAAAAAGACCAAATGACAACAAAAAGATCAAGTGACTGCCTTTTCCCTGAACAATCTCTGCTACAAAGTAGCTATACCAATATTATATAAATTATGTTTCATAGTCTCTCCTACCTGTGCCTTCAGGCATTTCCTCATACCACCTTGGAAAACTCCATACCATTTAAAAACATCCCTGCTCTCACAGCCTTCTGCTTTATGCTTTTTCTCTCTCACACAAGCTGCTGCTGCTGTGGCAGCCCATGGTGCATAATACTAAAGAACTGATTTTAGATTGTGGTTTTATAGCTTTAAACTTCCCTTTTCTCATGCAGCAGCCTTTTAGCCTTCCTCACAGGGCCAACCCAAAAGCCATTGAAATCAACACAGCAACCCCCACCCCGATTTTGACAAAGTTTGGCACACAGCCCAAATCCTAACATTTGCCAGTGTTTCTTATAAATTTTTGCTTTTTCACTTAATTGATCAGAACCTGGTGTGATTCTTCCAGTACTTTAGCACTAACTGTTCCAGAATAGCATTTTCCATTACAAATACTGTTCTTTCTCTCATGCTTTATTTTAAACACCTTCAGTGCTTTAATATATAGAATTGTTCAGGCATAAATGTAAGAAACACGCTACTTAAAAAGGTAACAGAAACACCACAAATCAACTCACTGCAAAGAGAGATCCTTGCCAGGAAATTTCCAGTAGCATCCAGTATTTTTAACATGTATAAAATTTAAAAAACAAAACACAAAACCTAAGCATCATTATTTTGAAAGTTTTTACTTTTCATCTAATCCACCAGCATCTGCTAAATATTTTATTGCCATACTGCAACATATTCATAATTCATCTCATCATTTCTTCAAATTTGTTAAGGAAAGAAACTGCTATACCTGTACAATCCTCTGTAAATTCTTCTGTGAACACAAATATTTCCTGGTCATATAAGTAAAATGTAAAACTTGTTACTTAAAAAATATTTATAATTGTTGTGATCACTTCACAAAATATAAATGGATCTAATAAGTCATGCTGTCCATTCATTGCCTTTTCTGAAATGAATTCCTCAGCACTGGGAAGAGAAAAAGCATTTTTCTGTGGTTAAAGAAAGTCCAATTGCATGTTTGAAATCTTTTCTAATAAAAAGAGCAAAGCAATAAGCGGATTATCTCTTTAAACATAGTATAGGAAGGTTGGAGGCCCCGGAGACATTTTCCACAGCCTCTATCTCTGATACATAGCAACATTATCTTCAGCTAGAGAGGGTCCTATGACCCTGGAGCTCAATTTTAATTTGATCTTCTTCTTTAAAGAGGTTTCTACAATTCCTCTCAAGTTATGCTGCATATTCTTATTTTGGGTTGGTTTTGTTTGGTTGTTATTTCTGTTGTTGTTTTTTAATATGAGATAAAACAGTCTCAGCTTTTTGATCTGCTGGTTTGATCATGTTATACAGCTATTTAATGTAACTTCTTCCCTATCAGAACCAGAATATGCATCAGCACAAATGGTAGGCAAGTTCCAGCTGACAGGGGAGAAAGAACTTGGATAGCAAATTCACTTCTAAGGCCTCTCTCCTCCTTCCTCCAGTCGTTGTAAGTTTCAGAACTGATTTCCCTGGCCAATAATGTACGGTGGGGGGTTAAAGGAGCTTTATACTCTCTACAACAGCCAGCTGAAACAAAGGCAAACCGATTGGTTTTGGTGGGGCAGAGGCACCATGCCTGCTCTGCAGAAGCTCAAAATCCCAAGTGATAACAACGCCCACTGCCAAGAAGAAAAGAAAACTGGCAAGCTCCCCTTGGACATCTGCAGGCTGGAGCCTGGCCCCAGACCAGCCTGGCTTATGCAGCCCCAGCAAGGGAGTTTCAGCATGTTCCCACCTCCTTGTTCCTCTTTCTTGTTCTGGGATGGGCATTGTCACTGAGACATGTTGTCAGGAAGGGGTATTTTCTCTGTGTTCATTTTCTCCACCTTTATCTCTGTCAGTGCATCCAGTCCTCACCGTGTACTGCTGATATTGCTGAAGGGGAAGCATTTTCTTAGAGGCACTGATTTGAGTCGCCCCAGTACAGTCGCAGCAGGCATCTGTGACTACTTGATGGGATTAGCAGATTATGAGAAAGCGTGGTTGCTGTGGGGTTCCTGAGAAAGGGAAATGGGCTGGTGGATGCTTGGATCTGATTAAACTATGCATGAAGTCCTGATGGCCATTTCGGCAAGGCCACGAGCACAGGATCAGATGGGCGGCTGCAGGTCAGGATTGGAACATCAAACCAGCAAGCAGGGAAGTCTCTGGATTGTCCTACCACTTGCAGAGGATCAACAGTTAAGTATTTCAGCCGGAGCAGGTGAGAGAAACCTTCACAGATTGCCCATTCCCAAGATAAGTGCTTGACAAAAGCAGCTTTTCTTTTGCATCAAACAGCTTTGCTGCAAAATAGCTTTGCTGCATCAATGCAGACTGAGCCCCGAGGGATTTTAACAGATACATTCTGTTGTTAATGAAGGGCAGTTTAGAAGGGGCAAGGGGTTCACAATTCCCTCGTGGCTGTGCTCTGAAGTCAGTGTGGATCTCTCCATGTATCTGCATCTCATCAGGGATGTAAGAGAGTAGCTCTGCCATACAGAAAGATGTCTGGTCCACATAGGGTCAGGTGTCTTCCCTGTTAGATATTCTCATACAATGTATCAGAGGATTCTTCTAGAGTTTTTTGCTTCTTAGGTGTCTGCAGAATGATGAAAAGGAGAAAAAAGAAATGGAGGAAAATTATTCAAAAGATGATGAATTAATTCTTAATAAGCAGACACTGACGTTTGTTCTGTTAGAAATGGCTGTAAGTGATCTGCTGAAACAGAAGCCACTACAGTGAGAAATGCTGCTCCACCAGAGACGAACGTGACTAATCCAGCCCAAGGGATAAAGATGCCTCCTTTACTAGTCACTCTTCCCCAAAAAAACTGTCAGACAGGGAGGGGAGGGAAAATTGGACTCAGTAAGAAAATAAATCACTTTGGATTCTGTGAAGGAGGAATTCCCTGACCTCCTCAATCCTGTTTCTTCAACAGTTGAGTCTATTCCTCACGACCGTTCCTTGTGTAGACAAGGCGCTGACAGACTGATATTTTAAGTGCTGTGTGGCACAGGCCTGCTGTAAGCAAGGTTACACAGCAAGTAGCTAAAATGCCACCGGCTGAACTAAGCCCTACCTACACTAGCATTTTCTCTGTTGCCACCGCCAAAGGGAAACAATACAAAAGTGCTGAGTGGAGGCACCTCCAAAGCATGCAGGATTAACCCCTTGTGATCCAAACTGGCCAACGGTCCAGAGTGACAGCATGCAAATGCTCTTTTCCTGAGGCTTTCTGCCCTGCTTCCCTTTACAGCTCCCCCTCAATTGTGCAGCCTCCCACAGCAAGTGCTGGGCTGGACCCCTGAAGCAGAGTGAGCCACTGTTCAGCAATCTCAGCTCCCACTCACAGGTCAAACCCACTGACCCCCAAGTCTCACTCTTAGGGAAAACACCCTCCTATATTCTGGCCAAGACAGCCGGAGGACAAGTGTCTCAAGTGGTCACAGCCCAGAATGACTGAGGGAAGCTGATCAAAGTGCTTGCAACCATAGTGGATAGTGCAAACTCTCCAGTGCTGAGCTCGTGGGATCCTGCCACTCACACTTCCCTTCCTCCAGACCACAACAAAAACTGAGGACACTTGGAGTTGTCTGCTCTCAGTGTGAGAGTTCATCCCATCCCCTCTCTGCTTTCTTCTCCTCTCTTTCTCCCATCTCTGCTTTGACCTCCACCCCACCCTGGCTGAGGCTGCCAGTGCCAGAGCCACTCACACACAGATGCTCCTCTGCTGTTGCTTTGTTGCTGCTCTGTTTCACAGACCCTCTGTCCCTCCAAGCAGCAGTTGAATGGTGTGGGCCACACACAAGCAACTCAGCACAGCCTAGACAGCTCCCTGCTAGGGAAAAACCCCACACATACTTCATCTTACCATCCAGACTGAATCATTTCAGAGGGAGCAGCTGGTAAAGGTATACAGAAGAATAAACAGGATCAGAAAGAGGGCCCCTATCCAAATAATTCAAAATGCAGCAAAACACAAATGCAGGGATGCTGTCTTTTCCAGTGCATCATATAAGACAAGCCCATATAGAACAACCCATCCTTCCCCTCAGTAACCAGGAACCTGCCATTGCTTTTGCTACCACCACCATGGTAGTGTCACAGCAGTAACAGCAGAAGGCCAGTGGCCAGACCACACAACAAGTAGCTCTGACACAAAGGGGGCTGCTTGATTTTAGACCACCTTTTCCCAAAAGGTGAGAGTTGTGAAAATGTCTTGGACTCATGTCCTTCATGAAAGAGTGGGCTGGTACAACCAAGGAAACTCTCCCCAACAGAACATTAATGGGAGAGAGCAGCAGATGTTTTCCAGGAACGTTTTCTAGCATTGGAAGAGGATATATTTTTTTAAGAAGATAAGAGGTCTGGAGAAGAAAAGAAAAATTAAGTTGTGAGGACAGGAAGGAAATGTTCCCTAGGGTGCCTGATGCAAGTTTTGTCCATATGAAACAGCTGATGCCTGCCAAAGGCAGGATAGAAGGCTGTGTGGGCCTCTGATCTGCTTCATGTGGCCCCCACAACTGATTTACACCTGCATATTCCTAGTTGCCTCTATTTTCACTATGAGTGAATTTAGTTCCTTAGTCTCTCACTCATAATTCTCAACCCAACAACAACATACCCACACTGCCTTTTCCTGAGCACCAGAGCTGACAGCAGAGATGGTATAAGCCCAGCCTCTGCTCAAACCATCTTAGCTTCTGCTTACATGAAATGGCTCTCAGGTACTTAATGCTGGTGAGAGGAAAGTTGTGTTCAGGGTCTGCTGCTGGTGCACAGAATGCCTTCAGCCCAGAGGATGTCTCAGATGCCTAAATAATCTGGAAAAGGCAATAACAGGACCAGCACCTGCCCAACTCTTCATGAATGCCCGTCTTGTTCAGAGGGAACAGTGATGCCAAACCCCTCAGTGCCTTTCAGCATAGGTCATACAGCAAAGCATCTGCACAAAACTGTGAGTGCCAGAACTGGTAGAGCTGCAGGAGCCAGGATTCTGCTGGAAGAGGGAAAACAAGCTACATGTGCAGCCCTGCTGGTGAGTGCATGCCACATCTCGTTTTCCTCTTTTGGTGGGACTGCAGACATATTTACTGCCTGCTAGGTCATGAGATTGTGTGGGGTTTCTTCCCCCAGGTGCCCAGGGCATATGGGAACTTTCCAAGAACACGGCCCTGGCCCTTACCTTCCCTGAAGGATTCTTTCTGTGTGATGGCTTGTTTGTGTTGTTCTCAAGGCTAGAATAGACATCAACTTGCTGCACATCCAGGCTCTGCACAGAGAAGAAAGCAGGCATCAAATAAAATACTTAGGTTTAAGATAACTAACTACTCCCTGGGTTGCTCCCCATATCATGCCTGACATTTTTTTAGAGACCCCTGCCATCTCCAAAATTTTGAAGTTCCTGACCTTAACTTGGGCAAACAGAAAATCCTTTTCCCCTGAAATCCCTACAGTGCAGCTGCATCATCTTCTTTTTTCAGGCTTACAGAGACAGGCTTTGATGTTGCCTACCCTGTGTAAGGCAGTGGAGAAGAATGCCAATGCCCCTGCCTCCCTCTGCTCCAAAATTGTCCCAGAATGCAAAATTGTGCACCAGGGCAACCTCAGATAAGAGGCAATGCTCTGCACCACCCAAGACTGTTTAGGTGCCTGACAACTGCAAGTTCTTATTCATGATTATTCTGGGGACACAAAGGTGAGAAAATGGGAGAGGTTGGAGGTCCTGAAGCACAGAAGCTGTTGAAAATGAACACAATTTCTGTTTATTGTCTGTTGGGTTTTTTTTTTTCTCCCAAGCCAGAATTCTCCTTTCTTCTTTGAGTGAGCAAAGAATAATAAAAAAATCCATATGCTCCCAGGCCCTCAAAACATTACCACGGTCCCGCTCAGCTACACAGAGAAACACACACATGCCCTGCATGCATATGCACCCGTTGTCCCCCAGGTGATCGTGTCACAGGAGATGCATGTCAGTTTGAGTGATATTCCAGATCTGCCTGAAGGATCAAACATAACAATCATGAGGACTTTTCCATGTGTGTTTCAAGGATGACAGCAGGTTGCCAAGGTGGCTGTTTCTCTGGCAACAGGAAGATGGGAGGAGCTCTGGCTGCAAGAGGGGCAGATGGTATTAGTGGAGAGAGCGAGGCACCCTGTAATGCAGTGAGAAGGATGAGTAAAACATGGAGGCTTCATTGGGGGCTGCCAGTCACTTGAACCCTCATAATTTCATGTGGAGTTGCAAACACTCAGCATCTTTAGGGATCATGGCCAGCAGGACAGTGCTTTGAACAGGGCCAGAGGATACAGAAGCAGCACTGGGGAATGAGCCTTGGAATAAACAGGCACTTAGACATGAGTTGGCCACAGTGAATGGGGCACCACATGGCTCTCATATTCCCACTGCTACTCTGGAAACCGTCAAATTAGTTCACCTGTCTGATTCCTGCTCCCAAAAACCTGCTTTGCCTACTCAGACATCTACCATTCACATGTGCACACAGAAAATTCTATTTCCCCACACTCATTTTCAATTCTCTTTGTGATGCTCACAGTGAGGACCTCATCTTGTGTGCTGGGCTTCCAGAAGCCTGGCTCCACGTCCCCTTGGCAGGACAGGCAGCCTCTTCCTCTACTCCAGTCTGAAGCTACTCGCAAGCAAGGTGTTTAACTGACAGAAAAGAGTCCCTCCCCTCCACATGCCTTCTTCCCGTGCAGGCTGTTAACAATGCTGGTCCTTTTCTGGTCAGTTGGAGAGCTGGTGTCTCCAACCATCATTTGCAAGTTAATTACTTTTACTTGGTCATTGATCACCTGCTACTGTCACGGTGAAGGCACACAGGCCACTCTCCTCCCTGCTGACAGATGCCTTCCTATCCCTGAGCAGCCTCCTGTCTCCCTCACACCTAGAAAAGCTCCTGTGCTCTGGAACCTGACTGCACCTGCACTGCAGGAGCTCTGTTTGTTGCTCAAAAAAGCTTGTTTGAAGTGTAAAGCAGATGCAGCAAGTCCCTCAGATTGTTGTTTCCAAGCTGCTCATTAGCTAAGCAGCTAAGCTGGAAGTCAGAGGATATACAGGTTTGGTTCTGGGCAGTGCAGTGAGGTAGAGCTACTCTACAACTGCAGGAGGACAGAGAGGTTAAGGAAGGCAGTACAGAGAGAACAAAGTGGGTTCCCAGTTGCCCCCTTATTATCAGGCTTTTTGCTACCTTGTATGCTTTTCACTGCATACAGCCACCCCCAGGGATCACAAAATACATAGTGGCATCTGGAAGAGCCACTGGGAAAGGTATTTTCTCCCAAGACTGTTCAGCAGGACAGAAGGTGTGTTAGGACCCTTCCCACACCAACAGCATCTGTTACTTTGATGTCCAGTGCTGCCTCTTCTTGCTTCTGCTCCCAGCTTCAGACCTGCAAGGACACTGCTTCCCTGGCCTCACCTTCCTCCAAACTCTAACCTCTTGCTTTCCTACACAGATAGCATAGCTAGCATGTGCTGGCCTCCTGTCCAGCCCCTGATCTCTGACTTCCTTCTTTATCTCATCACTGGGAGATACTTCTCACTTGTCCTTCCTTTTTTTCCCTTGCCTTAGATTACCCCAATGCTGATCACAGATTTTTTCCCTCCCCATGAATTAAGCACTGAGTTCAACACCCACCAATAGATTTTCACAACTCACCTAGTTTCAAACACAGTGTGTAGGGCTGAGTTTACACCAGGCAGCGCCCCAACAAAATTTAGCTGTGGGGCACTACAGTTATCATTCAAAGGAAATAAGGTTTGTCGACTTTCTATTCCCTTCATCTGTCCTGAGGGCCCATCCAATGCAGGTTTCCATCCCAGGGCTCTCACCCTGTCTCCTCCCCTGCCCATTATGCCTTGCAGGGCCATGCTCGCTGCTCTCCACATCACAGCCCTGCTCTCAGCCTGTGCCTTGTCTGGAGCGGGGGTTGCTGCTTTGAGCCCCCCCACTGCAGCAGCTGCTCCCCAAAAGGAAAGTCCCGTGGGCACTCGTACCCCCCAGCATGCAGGAGATGGTCCCAGGCTGCTTGCAGCCCTGCCAAAGAGGGCCAAGCCACCTGCCCTGCACACCGGGCTGGCCAGGAGCCCTGAACAGCTGGTGTGTGGTTAACAGGCTTCACAGGAAGGCTGCTTGGGCCAGGTCCATAGGGCTCCTGCAAGCTCAGCCAGCTCCTGGGACTGCCTGTGCCTAAGGCTGGCTCTGCTGGCTCGCTATATTAGCCTTAGTGGAGCCTGAACAGAATAACATGATGAAACATGTAATTAAGATGGAGCTAAGGATGCATGACGAGGCCGACTGAGCGAGAAATGGATTTGATTTTTTTTTTGTCTCCTTGCAGAAATCATCCACTTCAGCAGGAAACTACCCATTCGGATTTTTATAAGCCTGAATTAAAAAGAAATTACTTGATACAAATGAAAAGGTTTATAACCTGCAACCTCCTTTACCCAAAGCATTGCCTTTTGCCCAGAATAAACACATCACATACAATACATAGTGCTCTCTTTTAAACTGCTACTCCAAAAATTAAAGGGCCACAAAATGGTGCCCCCCCCACCTCCCCCAACAGAGTGAGAATGAGAAGGGGCAGGCCCATCCTCTTGTAGGTATCTGCCCCTGATCAGGTCTCATGCCTCCCTGGCAGAGCTTTGCTCCTCTCTGTAGTACATTCTCCAGAGCTTTGCTTTGTTTAGTTTAAATGATTAATGCAGCAGAGCTCACAGGTTTTCCTTGGAGAGACTTTTCCAGCCCTTATAGACCTCACAGACAGAAAGGTTTCCTAATATTCAGGCAACATCCTTTTCTACTCACTTTCATTTTATTCCTCCTCGTTGGTCCCACAGATCACAAGAAAAAAAAAAAAAACAAAAAACCCAAACTCTTTCCTTCTTAGTGGAGCAGCCATCCCATGGGAGTAAAAGAAGAAAAAGGAATCCATATAAAATGGAGCTGGACAGGTTGTAAATGGGATTAGGAGTCATGGTTACTTGAGGTAGCTGAGGTCTAGGCCTGAGGTCTAGCTCCCCATTTCAGGGGAGCCACTTCAATCCTACTACCTATGACACTGTGGCTACTGGGCTCAAGAAGTGGGAACAGGTGGGAAATGGAAAAGGAGATCCTATACAATGAAAAGGGAAATGCTTAAAAAAAAGTCAGTCCCTTTACTTTCTCCTTGCCCATTTCCTCCTGCTAGCTAGTGTGTCTGCTCAGGACTGCAGTGGTCTGTGACACTGACACCAGTGAAGGTGCCACAGCAGAGGCCCAAAACAGCTGGGGGTTGGTCAGAACATCATGTCTCTGCCCCTTTCCTGAGGCATCATTCTCCAGCTGGGAAGGGCATGCCCTTGTGACACTCTGCAGTACAAAATGGGGCTGAGAGTCCCTCTTCCTGACTTTTGGAGACCCTTCTGCTTTTTCCACCAGGAACCCTCCCTGGCCCCACACTTGCTGCTCTGTGCTGCTGGCAGAGGGAAAGGTGCTGCTCAGCAGGGCATGGGGCAAGGCTTGGGCAGTGGGGAGGCCGTGACTGGGACTGGGATGGAGACACACCCAGTCCTGAGAGAAGCTAAGCAGGGCGAGGTTACCAAGACCAGGCTGGTATGAAGGTATTGCTTATGTTTCACATCATGACACTGGCATTGTCTGCAGCAGGCAGGGAAAGGAAGGGCTGTACTGGGATGTGGACAGAAGAGATGAAGGCTGATTCTGGACTCACGTCATAGACAGGAGATGGTAGTGGTGGTGGGCTGGCTGAAGGGAGCTGTGTTTCCACCTTCTGTCTCAGGATATTTGGCTGGTTCCTTCTAGGGCACAACACCTGCTCAGGACAAGACACCAAATGACACATTTGGAGAAAACCACATGTCCCCAAAGCTAAAATGAATACCACTGTCATATCAAAGCCAGCTGTTTGCACACCTCCTGAATGCTTCCACAAGAAAGAGTATTGGCAGTGTCTGTACAACATGTGCTGGTTACTTTCCTCACTACATGGTTAAGTATAGAATCCAGTGACTTACACTGGAGCAGTGGAAAGGAGAACTAGGCTCTGTGTGTACATATAAAGCACTTTCACCACTGAAACCTTACTGGCTGAAGGGTGTAAGTATTGAGCAGCATGAAACAATGCTATAGGACAGGGAGTAAAGCAGGGCACTGGTCATAGTGCAGAGAGGAATTTCAGAGAGGCAAAATGCAATTACTTTCATCAGAATTTTGCAGGGAAGCTTTTCCTAATACAAAGAAGAGCATCAGACAATCATTAATGGTGACATCTAGTCAGTGATACATGGATGCACAAGTCCGGCATGGAGTTGAAGGAAAAAGGTCCCTTGGTCTGAGTGTTTCTTGCATCATATGAGTTCTCCTTGAACACATTCCATTTTCATACAGAGAAGGGTTAGCCCTGCTCAGCAAGCAAGAGAAGAGGCAGAAAAGGCAGAAGGCTTTGCTAAGTATCTCTGTTCTAATTCAGAAAGAAGTGGGATGATTATATTCACATCACATGAAAACGACAAACTGCTTTCCAGTCCATTAGTAACTAAGGAGGATGCTAAATAGCTTCTCTTAAAGATAAACATTTTTAAACCAGCAGGTCTGAGCAAGCCGTGGTGAGAAATATGGGCTGTGTTCTGCAGGAGGGCAAATGTAATGACTGCACAATCTCTTCAGACCCCAAGGAGAGGCCATAAGTCTGGCCAGATTCACTGGCCCACCTCAAAACCCAGAGATGCCAATTGGTGAGTCGTGACAGTGCCTCCCCTCCTCATCCCCACAGAGAGACACTCTCTAGGCAAACAGAGATGGGGGCCTGTCCTCAGCCAACTCCCTTTGCCTCTTACACTCCTTCCCCCACCTCAGACTGCCTGCAAGGTAAGTCTCACGAGATTAGCTGGGCTGCCAGGGCTGCCAACTGCTGCCTTTCTGTTTTCAGCCTTATGGTCTCTGACTGTGTGTGCTGAAACCTGATGCTCCTTGGAGTCGAAGGACTGTACAGGCAGCACAGCCTCCACAGAAAAGAGCACGCAGAGAGTCTGCTGCTGTGGTGGCAGAGAGCAGCTTCAAGGACTTATGGGGCATACTCTACCTAGAAACCAACAATCCCAAATTCCATTCTAGAAGACGTTAAGGGTATTTTTCAGCCGGCCTTGAAATCTCTGGAAGAATGCAGATGATGCTATTGGAACACCTGAGGGTGGCAGTACTAGAAGCAGTAGTTTCCCAAGCAACAGGGATTCCAAGATCATGACTCCAGATGGTTTTTCCACAGGGTCCATCTCATCCAGATCTTCTAGCTCTGCTTTTGGCTTTTCTTCTCCCACTCTTCAAATCCTTTCTTCCCCACTCCTGGTATTCCCTTTGCTCAGCTTCCCAGATTCCACTTCCTCACCCAGCAAGTTCCAACCTGGGACACTAGTCTGCTCACCCAAGGGGCTCTGGCAATCCAGTCTTAAGACCCTTATAGCGCTTCCTCACTCCAGATTCCAGTCCCACTTTCCCTGCTGAGGCTCATTCTTCCAGCCTCACAGAACCACTCAAATGGAAGGTGTCCTAGTCCAATCCTTGTCCCTTCATCTTTTTTTTTTTTTCCCTACTTATTTGTAATTTTCACACAGGCTTCCTTGGGATCCTTGTCCTGACCTTCCCCTCTCACTCTGTCTCTTAATGTTTTCTCCGCCAAACAGATGCCCAAGGCTTTGGTCCCTATCCCCATCAGTGAGATGGGGAGTGCAGAGTTTTTTTGCTATGGTGCCCTAGCTCAGGAATGCAGCTGCAGTCTCCTTGAAAGAGTAACCTCCATCTTGAAAGAGGATTAGAAATGGGGAAAGTCCTGCCATCAGGGTTGTAACAGATTTGCTCGGGTGCACAGGACATTACTTGTCTAACTGGCCCCTTCACAGGGGTTTTAGACAACTGAACTGGTAAATTGACAAAAGCCATGACTGAGTATGCACAAACTGCGTTTTCCAAAATCCCATCACGAGGCTACATCTCCTTGAATATTCTCACGGCCAGCACCCTGCTAGTCTGCCTTCTTCCCCTGTGTCAAATCCTTGCTCTAAAGCAGAGCATGCTGTAGTCAAAATGATTGCCAGAATTTCTTTAATGGGCAAATCACTTACTTGTTTTGTCTTTCCTATATTTTCTTCTCAGAAAAACTCAACTTAAGAAAATAAACTGGATCAGACACCCAGCATGGAAAATTTCAGCGTAGGGACTTCCAACTCAGCCAAGTTAGAAACAAATGGAATTAATTCCTAGAATGCATCAGGTATTGCTTTTTATTTGGTTATTACTTGCCTTTCTTTTCCACAGAAGCAGAGCTGTTGCGGTGATGCTCAATGCAGCAAGAAGAACAGTAAGGGTAATGAGGATTTCCCACCCATAAGAGGTATTTACATATCCTGTATCTGTAAGAAAGAAGGCAAAAGGTTCACAGTGTGAGTGGAAGCTACAACCCTGCTGTATTTTTAACCCTGGAAAGAGCCTGGAGAAAACTAAAATACAGGGGGGCAGAATATGGTGGCAGAAATGCACACACCCTTCAAAACATACTCTGACTGAACAGAGAGCAGGTTGCAGCTGCAGAATCACACAGAAGATGCAGGGTATAAGCAGCTCCACTTCACAGAGGGAGGTGATATGAGACAAGAAATTTGGTAGATAGAGGCTGGCAAAGGTCTTTTGTGGTAGGAGCAAAAAGAGAGATGGTGGAATGCATACAGGCCACATGAACTGGGAGGATGGGTACTGCAGGCATCCTCTGACCAGTATAGCAAAGCTACTTCATCACAGTTCTTTGCATTTACATTAATAAGTTCTTCATATCCAACAGTCATTAATGCACATCCAGACAGTCAGCAGCATGCACTTCCTCATCACTTTTCTTTAACATTCCTCTTATGTGGCATCAAGCTTTCCACTGCTTTCCAGTGTGCTCATTAACACACCAACCAACTCCCTGTACCAAATGGAAAAGAGGGAGGCCATAACCTGTTTGTGAGTCCCTAAAACTGAGCATACTGAACCTGTACATGTGATAACAGCAAGCACCCTAATGAGCGACCTTATCAGCTGCCTCTGTCACACTGCTGAAGGACAAACCACACTGTCTCCTGGACACTGACACCTAAAAGCCCTGTCTGACCCAGTGCCCAGGCTCTCTGGATAGATCCTGACTCCCATCAGGCAGGGCAGATACAAATTACTGCCTCTTCATGTCCCCATCTATGCATTGGGAACAGCAGAACACCTGTGCCAAGTGCATTTCTACTCTGATGGCAATTAGTTTGGGCATAAAGCATTATTCATACCTGACTTCACAGCATGTGTGGATAGAGAAAATGAAGAGCAAAGATCAGGTTTCCATAGCCAGATAAAGCTGATTTTTAACCTCCTGCCCTTCCTTTCTGATTTTTCACTTACCTCTAATAAGGACAAACACTCCCTTTCCCATTTTTTGGATATCATTCCATTTGACCTTGCAGTAGTACGTGCCAGTAGAAGAGGTGTTTTCAAGTGGCATGACTCTGTAGTTGTAAGATAAGGCAGCAGTCTTATTCTCTTCTCCAGAAGGAATGGCAACGTTTTCCACCCTACTAAAGATAGATGTCTTCTGATCCAGTGAATTAACCCAGTAATAGCAGATTGAAAATTTGGTGTATTTCGGCATGTAAGGGAAGATGACTTTACAGGGGATGGATATTTCTTCCTTGAGCAAGGCAACCTGGATTGGAGGTTTCTGCTGTACATCGACATTTCCTCCTGTAAGGGCAATAATTGTTAGCAGTCACCTAAGCTCACTTTTAGTGAGGAGAGAGAGGATGGCTGCCCCAAAGACAGGATCACTCTGAAAATAACCATACACCAGGAAGCACGCCTGTAGCACGCAGTGTTGGCCCTTGTCAGAAGCTGAGTGATTCAGAGCATGTGCCCTGTGTGATCTGCCACATCTCTTGGGTAATTGCTGTCTGATCCACGATAGCCTGCTGCATTCACAGGCTTCCCCTTTTCTCTTGTGAGCTCCTCCATACAACAGCAGCACGCAGAAAGACAGGAAATTAAGCAGGAAGTGAACTGATTTTGCAGTGGTGTATGAATGTATTTACAGCAGGTGAATAGAAAGCAATTTTCCAAGATAAATGCTAGCTGGACATCTCCTGAAACTCCCAATGTATAACTCCCACTTGGGAATCTACGTGTGGCCATGTGATGGCTCTGTGGCACAGAAGGTGCTGTATGCAAGCAGGTGTTATCAGTGGGGCTGTGTATTTCTGAAAAGCAAGTCAGGAAGGAGATTGCATATTCCGTATAGGGGCCAGCACCAGGGCCATGAGAAATAAGCCACAGCTTAATCACTCCAAACCTTTGCTGCTCTAAAATGGGAGCAAAGCACAAGCCTCAGTGTTAGCTATGGGAACTATCTGCAGATAGTTAAGTAAGACTGCAGATCTTAAGCATTTATACATGACAGTATCTTAGGCAGAGATGGGGGTATGCCCTTCATAGGCTTCCTCCTAATACATACAAGGCAGTTTAAAGTGATCTATCCCTGTAACTCAGTAGACAATGATGTCAGAAGTTAAAAGAAAGGGCGGATAAGATGGGGAGCCACACCACAGTTCACTCCCTGTTCTGTTTAATAAAAAGGAAAACAACCTAAGAGGGAGCCACAGGCTAGTGAGGAGACTGGGGTACAGGACTTCTTCAGTTCCCAGCCAAATCTGGGGTCAATATCAGGCAGCCTCTGGATCTATTTATTTGTCAGCTGATATAACACCACATATAAAGCAACTAAGAGGAGGCTCTTTGAGAAAGGAAAGTTACAAGTTTTCTCACAAAATGAAGGATTCTTTCAGAGACATGAAAAGAGTAGAGGGAAAAAAGGGCAGACAGAGAAAGTAGGGGATGGGCAGGCTTTTCCATTTATGCTTTTGATGGGATTCCCTGGAGTTCTGCATCTATGAACAGGCTCATAACAAGGTATTAAAGCTGTCCCAGAGCACAGCCAGGCTCGCTTTTCTGTCACCATGGACTAACCATGTTGCTGCATCACAACAGCAGTGTCACCTCAGCACAGCAGGAGCTGGCATTGGAAAAGGCAACTCAGACTTAGCACTGCTGAATGCTGAGCACTGAGGATTCGTGGTGGAGGACAACAATGGAGAGAAGGCACAGCTACAGCCCAGAAAGGACTGCTGGGAAGTACCATATGTTAAGGAAAATTATCTACACATCACATAGCCAGGGACAACAGCCTGACAGTAAGGAAGAGCTTAGGTTACAACACCAGAGAAAGGTTCTAGCCTGTAAAAGCAACTGAAATACAGTACAGTACTCAGGGACATGCTCAGTCCCGTGTACACTAGTTAAAATATTATGGAAAGGTGGAAACAAAATCCCGCAGACACTGTGGGAGTGATAACCCAAGTGGTTTATTCTGGGCCATATTTTTCAAAATCATCATCCTTCTCCTCATCTCTACATAGCAGAACACACATGAATATAGTTTCTATATAAGACACAGCTAAGCTCTACTGTAACAAAAGAGAGGGGAGATCCATCTTCTCATATTATTCCAGAAGCCACTAGGTTGAAAAGAACATACCAAGGAAAAAGCCAAACCATTTTATTTAGGTTATCTAACCCTTCTCCCATGTTCCCCCTTTCTTGAGGATTCACTCTCTTAGCTTTGAAATGCTTAAAAGACAGAAATAGCAGCAGTGTGCAAATTCCTAGAGGGGATCTCTGGAAATTAGCAAAAGATAGCAGCTGGAACTGCTCTAATATGAAAAACATGAGAGCAAACAAAAGAAATTAAAAATAAAATATTTGTTTACCTCCACGCTGAAGCAACCAAAGAACCAGGAAGATGACTTTTAGATCTGGGATCATGATGGGGGGGGGGTGTCAAAGGCTGTAAGAACGCAACCAGACACAAAGATCCAAAAGGCAAAGGAGGTGGGGGTTTGTCGGGTATTTTCACGCCAGGGCAGCTGGCTGATCCCCTCCTGTTTGTGAAGGGACAGGCGAGATGTGCACACACTGCATTTGGCAAGCAGTTCCTGGCAGATGCAAGCTCTTCTGCTTTTTGGTCAGACTCCTCCCCACACCAGGGTTGACTTCTCTGTACTACAATGATGGTGTTAGACCTGCTAGCGGGTGTCCAAAGACTGGACCACAAGCGCTTTAACACACAGAGCTTTGCTTCCTGATGACTGTAAAATATCGCATGCATTTACAACAAACTTTGTCACCTTCCACAGAGTATGGGATCACCTGTTTTGCCTTCAACACAGAAAACCAGTACACATGAGTAGTCAGTACAGAGCAAAGGCTCCACTGTACCCCAGATTCCACAAAACGGCCCTCCACAGCCAACTTCTCCCCTAGGTCCCTTCAGAGGAAGGCACTCACATCCACAGAGTGAGAACAACCAGACAGAGAATTCATCCCGAACAGCTGGACCGTTTCAGATCCACACCATGCTGGCTCTGAATCAGCTTCGCAATGCAGGCAAGCTTTAAGTAATCTATTGTAGGCAAATCTAAGGAGAGCCCTTTGAAGAAGAAAAACCAAGTTTTGTGGGAGGCTCCTGCCGCCTATACTCACGAAGAGTCTTTGATTTTCAATGAACGCTTGTTTTTAGCTAAGACATCTGCAATGCAACAGCTGAGCAGCATCTGACTCATAAAAACTCCCGTGGCTGAGAAGTCTTCACTTCTCTTCAGGCAGCTTCCTCCTTTCACACTTCTTGTGAGACAATTGCACTGTCCACAAGAAAGCACTTTGCTGCAACTTCAAGGGTGCCCATTCACATGGGGTGCTGTGCTGCAGAGACTGGTGGGGGATGGTCATGTGGGGAAAGACCTAAGGCAGCAGATGAGCCTGTATGCTTCATGTATTCAAAAGCACTATCAGTTGTTTTATGCCTCCAGACTTTGTAGGAATGAGGTTTACTCCAAACAACCTTCGGTTTACAGCATTTTTCCTCCTGTTCAGCCTTGGACAGGTCCCCAGGAGGAAGGGGTCTTGACACAGGGGAAGGCATGTAGCTGCATGATGCCCAGGGATGGCTCCAGTAGCTCTCTGAGAGCCGTGACAGATGGGGAGAGGAGAAAGTGGCTTTGTGTGGCTCTGCAAGGCTGGTGCAGCAGCTGCACTCCTCCAGGGAAGGTTTAGCTCAGATTAGCCAAAACCAACTCCTCTCCCCAAGACATGCTGATGTGAGCTGCACGGGGCTGGCCTCAGCTGGAAATCACTCCTCACAGGTCTTAATGCTGAGCAGCAAGGACAATCAAAAGCAGTAACAAGACACTTGGGGCCCACTTGGTACTGCAGATATGGAGGCACAGATCAGGCAGCTGTGGCTCTGGGGTCACAACAGTATTCAGAAGCCTTTCTCAGGCCTGAATGGCATCTCAAGGTAGTCGGGGCAGGGAGAGAGAAGGAAGCAGAGGCTCACTACCTTCCTGTGGAAGAACTCCACTGAATAGTGAGGGCTTCCTTGGCTCTTATATCATGCTCATCCCCATGGTAGCACACAGCTTTGTAATTTCCAGTATTGATGTATTTCTAGAGGACAGAACATGCTGCTCCTGCCAGTGATGTGTTTTAACTGTTATCAGCATTTATCTGCTTCAGGAATTCAGGGTGATAAATGGATTAAGTGCGGTAGGTTTGTAGGGCTGCTAGGTCAACATCATCCTTCCATCCCTTCTGTTCTCTTCCTATAAACAATCCTGTTGCCACTCGAAATGCCAAGTCCTAGAAATATCACTGTCTGGAATTAAAAAAAAAAAAATCAAAAAAAAAATCTAGCATTTCAAAAGAGATCACACAGAAGACTCAGCTGCGGGATTAAAGGCACAGCCAGGCCAGAAATACATTCACTGCTGGGATTTGCTATGGTAGAGCTCACTGAAAAGAAATGGCTTTGAAACGACTACCCAGCAGCTATTAACTGCGAGACAGGATGACATTCTGTTCCTTAGAGCCTAAAGGGAGCCTGAATCTTTGAATGTTAAATTCTAATTCAATTTGGTCTGGGGATTCTGAACTGAGTTTTAACCCTGGAGACATAAATGGGAGGAAGATGAGGAAAAGCCGGGGAGTTGCTATTACCAGCCAGTAGCAGGACTGATCGCCCCAAAACTTAGGTGGAACTAACCAGGATACCTGTGCCAAAGGAAATAAATTAAAAAGCTCCAAAGGAATAGGTCATTGTATGACCTTCACTCGTGCATTACACAGTAAATTGGTGCAGGTGAGCCAGTCCCTGCAGCACGATGAGGAGAGAACAGCCTGGCCAGTTGAAAACCCACCACAGCACTGACTGGCCAGGACCTGTATGGCTTGGTCCTTCTTTTGATGCAGTGAATGCTGACTCTTCCTGAAATTAAATACAGGACTGGGGTAGATTCAAGCCAGTTTCTGCCTGTAACTGAAAAGTGGATATTCATTTCAGTCAAGCACTTTAAAAAGCCCACAATAGTGGCCAGCATTCCCAACCATGAGGAAAAGCACATTGTTCTGGCACGCATGAACAACAAGTCTGGGCAAGTGCTGCACCTACCAGAAGTGCCTGTTCACAGCTGTGTCCAATGTACACCCACAAGACAAGGCACACACACGAGCCCACACATGCCCCCACAGCCAACTCCAGGGAAAGCATTAATTCAAACAAAAAGGCTGCTGCTAGCCAAGGCAAAAGCAATGCTGCAGAGACCACAACAAAGCCTCTTTATTGCTGAAGCGTTTAACACCACAACCATCCAAAAGAGAAACACCACTTGGCACACAGAAAAGCTGCAGCAGCTCAGCGAGCCTGATTGCACAGAGCGCTTCAGAGCATTCCCCAGCACGGCAGCTCTGGGTTTGCTGCCTTGTCAGAGACCAGCTCAAACCCCCATTGCTGGAAAGCCAGGCAGTGGCAATATGTGCACCTCTGAGGATTCACAATCTCTTTGACTCATCTAACCCCAGACTCCAAGGCGTAGAGTTTCCCTCTGTCTGGCAGCAGGAGGGATAGCAGAGCCAGCGTGAGCAGGACCGTACCCCTGCCAGCATTTTTACCACTGTTGTGTGTCGAGTGCCTCTCAGCAGGGCTGGATGATGCTGAGGTAAAAGCTGCCAATGCCCTCACTACGGCTCTACCCACTGAAATGCTGTAGGGAAGACAATGATCAGTGACTTGATGGGAAAACAGAAAATTAGAGGTGTTGACACCACCATGGGGAAGGGAGGGGACAGTTCCCTAATTCCCTTTCACCAGCAAAACAAGTCTGCCTTAGAAATCACCCACTCCTGCTTTTTCTCTGCTCACCTACTGGAAAGATTCCCAGGGACTAAGTTACCACCGCAGGCCTGACGCACTCTCAGGGCCGTGCCTCAGCCCTGCGGTGAATCCCAGCCGTTCTCCTTCATCGGCTCCTTGTGTGGCAAGCTGTGGCCAGCGGGAACTCGCCTGGTGGGAGAGCTTTGCCTACTCAGGGCGACACCTTCCAGAAGAACATCTACCTGGCCTAGGGCTGACGCGACGCCAGGGCGGAGCGGGCCATGTTAGGTCCGCCTGATCCAGGGGGTTAAGTCTTCCCCCGGTCAGCCCCCCCGGCCCCTGCGGAAGGCTGAGCCGCGCACACCGAGCCCGGTCCGGCCGTGCCGCGGTGCCGGGGCGGGCAGGGCGGGCGGCGGCCGCTCCC
>VZRH01003993.1:1011629-1036404 GCA_013397555.1 Urocynchramus pylzowi
GAAAACGAGCACAAGTAGCATCCACTTAAGGCAAAATTAATGCTAATTAACCGTAATCATCAGCTCGAGGAACAACTTTTAGTCGGCAAGCCGCAGACACTGCAGTCGCAGTTCGCCCGTCAGGCAGGAGCAGCAGAAGACGGGGTGTGGAAAAGGAAAATGAACCGCTCTGCCGCGGGTGTCACCCATCCCCGCTGTGTCCTGCCCTCGTCGCCGCTCTCTGCGCCAGAGGTCACTGTCCCCGCAGCAGCCCAGCCCAGTCCTGCCCCACCATCGGACACTCCCCTCGCAGCCCTCTCCGGCAGCGGCAGCCGAGTCACTTCTGCTGAGCCCTCCTGGGGGGCAGCAGCCTCCAGCCGGGGGGCAAAGCACAGGGAGCTGCCGGCAGCATTGCCTCCAGCCCTGGCACCGCCTCCGCACTCACCAGCCATCCCTTCTATACCGAGGGTGCTCTGGAAACTCCTGCCAGTGCTAGTGAGGAGCACAGTTTTATTATGAATGACAACTCTCAGCTTGCAGAGGCCTCTTGGCACCACGCGTGGGTGATTCCCACCACAAGCAAAGCCCAAGTACCTATTTCATGCCACTGACCAGTGATGCTGCACTAGTCAAGGTGCTGGTAATGGTGTTCAGCTTGCTGTGGTTGCCTCAGCAGGGGCAGGCTCAAAGGAGTGTCCCCACAAACAGCCACAGACTCACACACCTCGATGGCCCCCATGGGAGCATGAGTACGGGAGTAGCAGGCACACAGCCCTCCCACGGTCACAGGATGTGTCACCAGCCCCTCAATGCCACGACCAGGCCAGCCCAAACTTTATCACATTAGCAGCAAAAATGCTGGGGGTGGGATGCTGGGCAGGAGCAAGGCATGCTGCCAGCAGTGCTTCTCCTAAAACAGGAGCCCCTGAGCCCCTGCTTGCCAGCTGCATGCCTTGAGGTGTGCACGTCAGGCTCTGAAACTGTCCCGAGTGAAGGGCTGGGCATCCCTCCTGCTGGGGGTGAAGGGGGGCAGGCAGGCAAGTCTGGCAGCTGCTGGGTCCTGTGCAGGGCACACACAGGGAGGATCATGTTGGACAAGATGGCAGCAGTTGCAAGGGAGCTGCAGGAATGGTTCCTGCCAGCAGTGGCCTCGCCAGATGGCCCTTCTGGTCTGGTCTGTGCAGGAAAACTCCTTGTACATCAGCCCTGCTTCGAGCCAGCCAGCTGTGCCAACCCCAGCTCCCTGCAGCCTGGCAACAGTTTCTGACTGCCCCCAGGTACCCAAGCCTGCCCCACAGCTGACTCCCAATCTAAGCTCCTTCCCCCTGAGCTTGTTCAAGAAGTCCCTGCACTCCCTTTCACCCAAACCACCTCATTCTCTTGCCTGCTCTTTCCCTTTTTTCTGGGTTTTGTTTTTTATTTCTTTTTCCTTTTAATGTCTTCCCTTTTTTTGGTTTCTTTTAGGGACCCTTTCTTCAGCCTGCAGGAACTTTTCAGCTCAGGACATTAGGAAGTAGAACAGGCAGCACAGCTGCAGTGACCCAGGGAACCAGCATGGACCCCCACAGAGGACACTTGAGTGCAGTCACACCCCGCTTTAGATTGGCACAGCTTTCCTCATGCACTCCAGGCTTCTGCCAGCTCCCAGGAGGAAAGCTGGAAAAGGATTAAGTGGCTAAGTATCTTATTGGCAAGTGAATATATTGTTTTTTCTTTCTATTAATTCCTCAACTTTGCTTTGATTGTGGACAGTGGAGAATATGCAGGCTGATACAGCTGTAATAGCACACCCTCCTAGGGTAGAAAAACATAATTTTGCCACCAGGCCCTATTCTGGCTATGAAAACTAAATAAAGGATCCTGGCAAAAACATGTGCTGGAAGAACCACATCTCTGCTAGGATTTTTGCCAATACAGAAATGTGTTTCATTCTGTTTTCCTCCCTACCCCTGAATTTCCCACCTGCTGTCTACATTCCTGGCTGATAGAACTACAGGACAAGGATTTGTAGTTTTGACCTAATGCAAGAGAAACATCATTGGGTTTTGTTTTTCAAACCCTTGCAGACCACTGCTGAGCACAGTGGGAGCATCCAAGGCTGCTGCAGGCCATGGGGAGACCTGGGAGAGTTTTGTGAACCTCCCTGTGGGCCTGGAGGTAAGGCACTGAGCCTGAACCCACTGCAACCCTTCCAATGGAATGAGGTCTCCTTTCCCTGGAGAACTGCATGATGACAGATGTGGGTCCCACAGGGATGAGAAATGCAAAAAACCCTGGAGTATAAGAGGAAGCATATCCTGTCTGCATGGAGACACAAACCTCAGCAGGAGCAAGTGCATGGAGTTGAGACTATATAGATACCATAGCAGGGTTCAGACACCTCCTTCTGTGACTAATTGTATCTCCTGTACCCACATTTTAAACCTAGCTACTAATACTGCTGAGGTTTCCCTAAGGCACCCTCTCTGTGTCCCACCATGTTGAGACCCTCTACCACAGCTGGGCCTGTGGTTTCTCCTGCAGAGCACTCTCTCCTCACTCCATACACTCTGGGGAAATCCTTCCTACCCCAGTACTGCTTCCTTTATTATCTCTGCCCAGCTGTGGTTTATAAGTTGTTTAAATCTTTTCTAGGAACAGATAAAGATCAGTTACCCAGAATCCAAAAACACAGACAGCTTGAAATGTGGTTAGACTCTGCCCTACTTTCATTGAGTTGAGAGCAAGGCTCTGCCAAGGTGCTCAGGGGAGACAAGAAGAGAAAGACCCATTTCAGCAAATCACCCTTTCCCCCCAGCCCAAGAAATAAACCTAATGCATCCCCTCCAAACTTGCTGCATCTGTTCAAACCACGTTGCCTCTCCTCCTGGTTTGCCTGGGACTTGCAGGTGAGCAGGGCATGGAGCCATGGAGCCTGGGAGAGATGCTGTCCTGCACTGCAACACTTGGCACAGGTACAGGCACATCCCCAAGCGGAGAGAGGTGCAAGGGATTCACTAAATCAGGACCATGAGGATGGCAATGCAGGGTATGCTGCAGATTAAGAACAAGATGTGTTGGTAGTGTTTTTACATCCACATGCTCACAGACAGCTTTTCCCCATGGCAAATTGCTCCCTAAGCTGGGGGAGATGCAGAAGTGGAAGTGCTGCCTGGGACTTCCCTCCTGTGAAAAATCCCCTCCCTGGGAAGTCCACACTGGGTTTCAGAGCTGCTGTGTGGCTGTGCTTCCAAGGTGAGCTGGCTCCCTTGCACTGTCAGGTTCCTCTTACAGAGTATTTCCAGGGATCTGCAGTGATCTGGGAAAGGATACTGCTGAATAAACGCCAGGGTTTTTTTCCTTCTCTTGAATGGTGCCAGCCCACAGGACCAACCTGCAGACAAGGATGTGTGTTTCCTGCACCCATTTTGCCTGTGGTCTGATTCTGATAACCCTGGGCTTTTCTCACAAGCACTGCTGGTGTTCAGAGGAGATAGGACTAGGGCAGGGGAGAACACCTTACAGATACATACCTCCAGCTCTATGACTTTCTCCAAAGTAGAGAATCTTTGCTGAATGATTCCACCTATAGTCCAAGTAGAACACATGGAGCAATTCACAGACAAGCCACTTGCAGACACTAATATTTCATTCAAGGGTATTACTTAACCCTGCTTGGAAGGGCTTGTATCAAGGCAAAGATCAGAGCAGCACATGGGTATTTTTGCTGGTGCTCTCATTAGAGGTAGCAACAGTGAGGTGTTTCTGGAGAAGGGATTGCTGCAGTCAAGGCCATAAAGACATGCTGAAGAAGGCTTCATCTGAAAGGTAGTATAGATCATTATGATATTTAGAAACACCACTTACAGGGGCTGACTTGAACAGCCTTGGAAGGAAGAATGAAAAAATGCCAGCAAACACATTAGGATCTCCTGCAAGAAGTTTTTCCATCCTATTGAAAAGCTTTGTTAGAAAGAATGATGAGAACGGTAATAATAAGGCACTATAATTATACCTGATCCTTCTATAATCTTTCTCTCTGCAGAGTTCAGGAGCACTTTACTGCTATTATTGGATTTGAACAGTTCCATCTGGATAACATACGACTGATTTGTTTGCATGGCTTATTTTAGGTATCTCAGCACGTACATTAGACTTGCCTTCATATCTGGTTGATTCCCTGCACAGTCTGGAAGAGCAGGAAAAGATCTGCAGCTCATGTTCTCCACCACCCCATTCTCCAATCCCAATGCCTAGGAGAGCTCCTTACAGAGGACTGAGGATAAGAGGAACCATCAGTCCTTCCTAACTCAGTACTGCAGAATGTACAACTGTAGTACTGAAGCACTTAGAACACGGAGGCTGGATACCACCAGGAATGCCTGGATTTGCACCTGTATTATCCTGGATTAGAGATTCCATGGAATCCAAAACAACTCGAGATGCGCTGAAAGTCTGGCAGCAAGGACCTGGCAAACACCTCATGCTCTGTGATCAGAATAGCTGCTACCTGATCCTTTTAAACAAAGGGATGAGCTGCGTGTTTCCAGCAGACACAGAACCAGGGAAAGCGTGAGGGTGCTCACATCTTTCTGGATTTAGCATCCCTTGCAACACCATCTCAGTTACAGAGACACTGCTGCGCTCTGGCCACAACTGCCATTCACTGTGTCATTAAATGAGTGACCATCAGCGTCACCAACCTCGTTGTCCCTTTGCAGGAGCTCTTGAGTGTGAAGCTGGGAACTTGCTACTTCACTCTGCCAGGGCCAGGAGAAATGAGACATAATTGAAAATAATTCAGCCCAAACTTAAAAACCCTATATAAAAATAAGAGTTAAAAAAATAATAATAAAAGCACAATAGAAAAACTATGGTTTAGGTGACTTGGGACAGTTTTCAGTCTGAAAATCACAGCAATTTGTCACTAGTTTGCAGTTTGAGGAGGGAATGTCCCTGTCAGACTGAATCACCATGAAACAAGCACAAGTTGCCTGATCCTTTTGTTCCTCTCACCGCTTTTTAGGGATTTTTTTTGTCCTGTGAACTGAAGAAGGGTTTTCTCCTGCATCCCTTACACATCCCACCTGGCTTCATTCACAAGGACAGATGAGGTTTCTAATGTTTGCCCATCCCTAAAGCTGTGGGACATCTTGTTGAGGAGTTTAAGAGGACCCATTAGCCCTGTCTAGTTTTCCCCTACTTAATTTTTGGTGCATTATATCCAATCTCCTCACTTTCATTCTCCTAGGTTCTTCAGAGCTGTCTCTGTCAATTTGTTTACTTCTAGTTTATTTTTAAAAGACAAACCCCCAATGGACATAAGCTCTCAAGTCCCTTTTGAAAATGCTGTCTTCTCTGTAAGTGCTTTGTTTGTGATCCTCTCCAATCCTTTAGGCTATTGTTTACAAGCTGGAAGGCATCTGCACTTGGGCTAATCATGCCGAATGCCAGCAATTCCCCCAGCATGATTTGTTGCACAAGCCAGTGGGAGCAGGGTTTGTTTTGATTACGTTTAGTGTGGAAAACCCACATTTTGCTCACATCAGCCTGACAAAACAGGGAGGCCTAATCCAAAATCTTCAGAGAGGAACAATAATCTGGTCATTGATTTCAGTGGCATCTGGGACCAGCTCAAAGATTGAGAGCTCAGATGGCAAGGGTGGTATCTTGGGAAAGCAGGTAGCGCAGGAGGCAAAAATATTTTAAAGTGTATGCAAGTCATTTGCTCTGGGATGGATGAACCTAGCAGCCTGCCTAGTGCTTTGCTTCTCAAAGCTCTGCAGCTCCTTTCTGACATGCATTTCGTCAGGCTGGGAGCCCCCAGCTCTGCCCCCACCAGCCGTCACCTCGGGCTGACGCTGGCCTCCCCCGGTGCCCTCAGCTGACAATTCAGGCTCCTTCACTCATTCTGAATGATGGTGATGTTTTTATCCTCAGCCTGTGCTGAGGCTTGCCTCCAGGCATCAGACGGGTGTCCCAATTTTTCTGCTTGTGAAAGCTGGGAAGAAGCGCCCGAGGGCTGCTCCCTTTGGGGCTGCCATCAAACTGCTGGGGCACGCAACTGCACTGCAGGGGTGGGTGTACAGGGCTGCCAGGTGCAGACCCCTCTGTCTCCAGAGGCCCAGCACAGTTCTGGGAGCTCAGCACAGCTGTCCCTCACCGAGCCACCAGCTCAGCTGGCCTGGCCTGCCCCCAGTGCTGCTGAGCCTCAGGCTGAGCCTAGGCTGGCTTGTTCCCACACTCCTGCCATAGCAGAGGTCTGCTCTACAATGCACAGAATTCAAAAGCTGCACCTGGATCCTGCCTCTCCCCTATTTTCCGACTCTGCTTTTCCTCCTCCAGAGGTGCTCCATCAATCACCATTAATCCCTTTTTGTACCCACACAGAGGTTAGCCTTGCTGGTGGCCTGTGGCAGAGATTCCACAGCTTAAGCTACTACACGTCACATGAAGAAATGTCTCCTTTTGAGTCTTGAAGTATTTCATCAGACACCTCCCTGGATTTTTAAGAAAACACATGGTCACCTTCTCTTTGGCATTTAGGCTTTACAGATCTCTGCCACAGACCTCAGCCATCTCTTTTCTGGCTGAAAAGTCCTACTATCGAGCCAGCCCTTGCACAGGAAGCGTTTGGAAGTACTTTGCTTTGCCTGAATCAAAACCTCAGCTCCGCCAGCCCCAGCTGAGATCAGAAGGCAGCAGGAGCCTGCCAAGACCCAGGCAGCTCTGCAGGGAGGCATGGGGAGTTTCAGAGCGACTCTGCCACATCTCCCTCTCCCTCTGACACCTGCTTTCTCTCTGAAGGCTGCCCTCTGCAGCTTGGCCTTTGCACCAGGGAATGGCACAGGGCAGGCAGAAAGCTCCAGTGCGTGCAGTTTTAACTGTACAGATGCCAAACACCTAAGGAACTGGGGCAAAACGAACTCAATCAGACAAAGCCATCACTAACACTCCCCTAACCAGGGCGTGTTGTAAATTAAGGGGTTTAGCACACTTAAAGACTAATGACACAAATACACATTTTCAGAGGGACATCAGGGTAAGGGTCAAAACTGAGATCCTGTGCATAGACAGGCTTTATTTTGAAGCTTGACTACCTAAGAGTTCATTTCCCAATCACTGAGGATGACCAAATGTTAATACATTTTTAAAGTGTTTTTGCACAAACGTGTGTCTTTTTGTGAATTTTTGTGAATCCTGATCCCTAATGACATACAGACCCTTATGTCAGAGGTAATCAAGTATTATTACAAGAGCTGATGGCTGTGGGGCCCCTCCTGAGCACACACATGGGTACATATGGAAGCTATTAGCAAGTTCCAGTGAAGAATTTTGGGAAATTAACCCTTGGGGCCCCAGAGCACTACCAACAGGCAGCTAGTTGGGAGCAGACAAAGAGCAGTTTCCTGCTGGATGCCTGCAGCATATTGGGGCTGAGATCCAGGCCCTTCACAGCACGGTAGAGGAAGCCCCTCTCACAAGCACTAAACTTTTCAACTTCTGCTGTTGGGAAGGACACTTGAAAAAAACCATCTGCAAAGCCTGTGTAAGTTTCCTCGACAAAGTGAAATGAGTCAGCTGGAGAAATGTATAACATAACATATAAAAATGCAAACAATTTTCTTCTATTCCCCAAATGGTGCTCAAGAGGTTGTGAGGAAGTTTGCAATTTCTTTTTAAGTCCCCTTAGGAGCCACCAAAAGAAACATTTGGATACAGACCACCAGGAGCTACTCCTACGTGACAGAGGGACCCGTTCAGAGGCAGGGTCATTAAAGTGAACATCTCCCACTCTAATGAAAGCAGCAGGATAGTGTTACCCCATGGAAGTAAATTCTTACCCTTTTGCTTTGTACATCTTTTTTCTCAAGAGCTGAAAGAAAAAGGTTTCTCTTCCAACATCCAAGCAGAGAATGAAGGATTCTACTGCTTGCCTCAGCCAATGCACTTTTCACTTTCCTGTTCTTTCTACATTGATTTCCTTTCTTGCACCAATCCTGATCTGCAGAGTGACCTCTCCTTGGGAATAATGAGGATACTCACACATGATGTGCTTTCAACTTCCACAATATAACAATGCTTGGCAGTAATTCACTGCTTTTCATCCACAGATCTCAAATCAATTCGCTGCAGCCCTGCATGGAATTGACTTACTTGTAAGACTGAGACAAGTGCTTGCTGCGCAATTAAACAAAAAAAAAAAAAAAAAAAAAAAAAAAAAAAGGGAAAAAGACTTTATTAAAATCCAAACTATTTCCTTCTCCCATGGTGTGATTTTCCTGAAGCACAATCCAGGCTGCAAACAGGGCTCCTCTGCAGCCCCCAGCTACACAACCCAAGATGCTCATTTGCGGCCAAATGAGAACAGGTCACAGCCAGGTCAGAGCAATACCTTCAGAAAGCTCTTCCCTCAGTGAGGTATAACCAGAAAACAGAAGCATTCCTGTGCTCAATTCGAAACATGGAAGAAATTATACTGCTCCTCCACCCCCTTGCTTTCTGAAGGGAAGGCAGGAAGGGAGCCAAGGCACCTCAGCAGACACCTTCAAGAAAGCAAAGGATCAAGGGGTGGACATGATGCCTGGGCCAGCAGATCCAGTCCCATTCTTCCATGGCAGAGAGGGAGGGCAGCTGTGTGGCTGACCCTGCTGAGGCAGGGGCTTCACCCAAGAGCCCGGGAACAGTCCCAGAGGTGCCCAGAGCCACCTGAGATGCTGGCAGCAAGCAACACTATGCCCGCATTTCAGCCACCCCAGGGCACACACCCTGCAGAAATGAACAATCCCAGCTCCTGCTTTTGCACTGGGCTGAGATGCAGTAGCTGCAGGGCCACTGAGCTGCCTCCGGCCTCCCTGCAGGGGGAAGGAGCACGAAGCAAGGACGACATCACCACTTCCCTGACACTTATCTAACTACCTTGGTTGATAAGCCAATGCCCTGAGACAGGCAGCCAGGCACCTCACTGCCGGCAGAGCAACAAAGCCCTCCAGAGAATAATTCAGAGTGTCTAAGTTAGGCTCCTGTGATGAACCACAGCCTGTATCTCTCTCTGTGCTGACCACACACTTTAGTTCCTCAGATAAAACAGCTGAAGACAACAGAGCAAATTCAGTGTACTCTCTTCCCCTGCTCAGTTTTTTCTTCCATACAGGTCTGAAGAGGAAAGTCAGCATGAGCAAAGCAGGCTGCCTGCCCAGCTACGGCTGTTTAGCAGCATATAAAATGGTTTGGCTCAAATTTTAGAGTATCTGAATTTCTTCTTTCATGTAGCTGTTTTCAATCACTTATTTTGAAGACATCATACTGACTATCCCTGAAATGAACCATGACCCTATTTAAGCCAACTGTGTTCCTCCCATTTGTACTCATACTCACCAGTTCAAGTTCATAGATGCTGTGCTCTGTTCTAAGATCTTCAATTACTCATTTTTTTTCAAACACTCAGTACAAATTTTAAGGTACTAAAAAAACTTTCTAAAAATGTAGGGCTGAGATTTTTAGAAGTATTCTCTGTTTAGAAAGTTCTTCACTACATTACACTACAACATGAATTTACGTGTAATGTTCCCAGCTAGGACCACTCATTTATGCTCTGCTTTTGTTCTTTATGAGAAATTCACTTATTCAATTTCAGTTTGATTGCCAAGCCTGGGTAAACTAACTGGGCTTCCAACATTACAAAGGAATGAGATTATCACCATGTATTCACTGACTTTTAAAAATCAATATAAAAATTTTATTAAAATTTTAGAAGTTTTATATAAAAAATTCCTTGCCTTTCAGAGGCAAAACCAAAACATCTTCTGATGCTCGACAGATGGCAGCAGCACACTATCACATGAGCTTAAGAAAGGGTGCAGGATCCCATCTCTTCACACCCTCCCAGGACAGATACAACTCTCCAGACCAGGGTAATCTCTCAGGAATGCCATGCCCTTAAGTACAGCATAACCCATCTTCACTCTCAGAAATCCAATCAAATAAAGCGATGCAAAAGCCAGTGAAGCTGCATGTATCGTACACGGCTGCGATGGTTTCACCTGGTGCAAACACCGGCCTTTGAAGTAACAAGCATCACATTTGTGCTGCAAGGAGTGAAATGTGCTCTTGCTCCACCACAGCTTCGTGGGTCAGCACAAGGGTCATGCCCATCGATGTCCAAGCTGCACTGCTGTGGGACTAGACTCAGCTGCACTCCACCAGGGCAGATTTGAGGCAGAAATGAGCTCAAGCACTTTGGGGTAGAAGAGAACACAGGGCTGACCTGGGAGGACGGGCAACTCACCTTTTTCTGAAGCTTTTAAGTTATAAATGGAGCAAAGAGCAGGACTTGGTGGCTGTGGCAATGTCTGCTCTTTAGGTCTGGCTTTATCCCAGGCATGTCCGGGAAAGTCACACTCACTGTGTATGTATGAGGACACATCTGTCACAGCCACTGGGTTCAAGCTCTGCTCCCTCTGCCCTCCCCCTTGCTCTCCCAGCAGCCAGTCCAGCATCACTGGTGTGGCACACATCCCGCCAGCACAGCCATAAAAGAGGCATCTCCTTTCATCTCCCACACACATGGCATCATCTCCTAGCCCAGGACAGAGAGGGGCTGGGGCCAACGCTCCCCTCTGACCCTCCTCTTCTGTCCAGGGCTGAGAACACCTCTTCCCTCAGACACATTCCCAAGGAGACCCCCAGCCCTGCTCTGTCCTCCGTCGTGGCACCAGCAGGGAGGCTCCGGCAGCACAATTCCCGCAGCGTGGGCACTGCCCGGCGGCTCCGGCACAAGGGCTCAGAGAAGACCAGGGGAGTTCCCCCCATCTCATCAAAGTGCAAGGGGTTGTTCCGGGTCCCCGCCACCACCAGCTCCAGCAGCCGGACCACACAGTCTGAAAACCAGTTCTTGAGGCGGAAATAGCCCTCCTGGAAAGAGATTCGAAGGCTGACGGGCCCCGCGGGCATCCGCACGCTCAGGCTGAACAAGCAGTTCCCCTGCGAGCTGTCCCGCACCAAGTAGGTGCCTACAGGCTCCCGCTGGAGCTTGGCGTGAGCCTCCCCCACAGACAAGGGGCCCCAGTAGAAGTCACTGGCCTGGAGGATATTGAGGGATCGCTCCAGGACTTCCCACTCGCAGCTGCGAAACATCCGGAAACGATCGGGCAAGCCGGGTGGCGCGGGGCTGGGGAGAACGCTCCGATGCTGCCTTTGCAGACGAGAAACAGCGGTGTGTGTGTTGTGCAGGTCATCTGGCCTCCCTCTGATCATCTCTCAAAGAGCCCATGAATCCTGGAAAGATGCTGCCTTTACCATGCTTCCTCCTTTGCATCCAGCCTGTGGGACAGAAGAAGAGTGAGGCAAACCCAATACGTTCTTCAACCTGGGCAAGACACTCCCCAAGGAGAAAGACCAGCCAGAACACCAAAGAGGGTACCAAGGAGCTATTGCATGTCACCAACCCCCAGCTGTGGGGAAAACCAAGGACATATGTATGGAAAGGGCTGCAGCTGGGTCCCCACCAGCAGAAGGTGGCACTTTACAGAGCTCTGCATGCATTGGGTTTCTGTGATTCACAGCCAAGGGCTCCTGCACGCCCTCCAGCAGGCTACTCCGAACCCAGCAGGTCTCAACATTTCAAGATTTCCCTCTGCTAGACGTTCGGGACTCTTAAGAGTGGCCTTGAGATTGGAAAGGTGAAATGACACCACAAATCAAAAGGGAAAGATTTCCTAAAGGAGGAAAGTAACATTTACTTTGTCATTCAGTGAAAGGTAGAAAGGTTTCCTCACACTTCTCCAACCCTTTCTCCAACAAAAAGACTGAGAACAGGACTTAGCAAAAGCAGAAGACAGGTATGAGCCTTTCTCACCAAATTCCAGGAACTCCCTTGTCCCAAGACATGCCTGTTTCACTACGTTAGGAGAAAGCAAAGGTCTCAGATCAAGACCCCTTCAAGAAATGTTACATCAACTTCAAGGCTGAGACTACCTTGGATGAGTTCACTTAACACTGGTACCAGGCACTGCTGATGCCCTTCCAGACTCTTAACTTCTGTTTCTTCCAGAAGGACAACTTCCCCTGCCTGAAGACAATGCTGCCCTCTCCCAGTCACCATCCTCTAATGTACTGTCATGACCCTTCTCATCTCCTGCACCTTGTGTTATCACCAGGCTGTTTTCAGAAATGCAAATTTCTGAACCCAGTGTTGCCATCAGCCATCCGAGTCACTTCAATTATATTAAAAAAAATACGTATTCTAAATGTGTGTGTCTGTATAGGCACAAATAAAAAAACCACAGCCCTAAGCCAGAGGCTCATTCTTTGTGAGAAGCTGAGCTGTAACATACCACTTCCCCAGGCCTGACAAGTCAGTAGCTCGCTGCCAAATGCTGCCCTCGCTCTCTTGACATACTCCATTAACCCAGTCATACTCACTCACAGCACAGCCATGCTTGGAGCAGAACAGAGTGCTGGCACAGCCTGCAGCAGAGGAAGAGACACACTTCATCTCCAGCAGCCCCCTCCCACCACCCCCACCACAGACTTGCCAGAGCACTGGGGCTCAGGGCTCGTATCAGGCAGGCAGCCCCCCAGGGAATGTGCAGGAACCTGTGATGGGCTTGCTCTGCAGGGAGAGCTTCATGGTAAGCTTGGCATGGTAAGCAAGGTTCCCCTGTCTCACACCCTTTGCCAGCTATTCAAAAGCCTCACATTCCTTTTGGTGCTCGTGCCAGCTGGGTGGCCATGTGGTGGCCACACTCTGCACCCCAGGAGGGGACAGACATCTTTCCTTCACAGGGGCACAGCAGTTAGGGAGAGCAGGCATGCGCCTGGCAGTGCCTTACTACAGACATCTTCCCAGTCTAACATCTCTCTCAATACTTAACAATAATACCAATAATGTAGCTGCCAGGCACGTTTCATATATGGAGCCATAAGCATCCTTTCCAAGAGCAGCCCGGGAAGCTTATCCAGCTTATAGCCCTGTGATTTGCAGTCCACAAGCTGCTAATGTCCCTGGTACTGTTCTGAGTGCTGTTGATCCTGCCCTCTATGTAGTTTCATAGTAGGAGGGAAATTCCATGCTTAAAGAAAGGTGGGAGGGGTAGGAAGGAGTTAATCAAGTTGGGTTTTTCTCTTTTCCACTAAAAAAAAAAAAATAAAGCACCAGTTGAAAGCTGCTCAGACCATTCAGCAAGTCAGAATAAATCTTAGGTGAAGGTGATTTAGTGAGCAGGATGCAAACAAACACAGTCACCACTACAGCAACAAGGGCCATCTATCACCACTGAAAACTCAGCACAGAAGGCACCACAAGGAGTTGCAGCATCTCTGTCCCTCCTTCTCTCTGCTGGGTGAGGAAGCTATAGGGCTCTCTGACATCAGCTCCTATAGAAAACAAAGGTCATCCACCAGGTGCCTCCAGGGCTGTGGCTATAGCCTCGAAAGGGGTGATAAAGAACCTTCCTAAACAGCAATTTCTCTTGGGTTCAAATGGAAATTTTGCCAATTTCACGGGTCGAGGTTGGAAATTTAATTCAAGCACGAAAACAGAAGCAGGCAGCTGTCTTTCAATTCCAGGCTAGTTTTAAAAGTAACAACAAATATATAATTTGTTCAAGGCTGCAGATTCTGTTTGACAGAAAAAATCCCCAAACTGGTTTGTCCCAGTTTTCAACCTCTAGTCATTCACCCAAGTCCTTTAAGAAAAATCCACTGCTACTAGAAATCTGACTAAGAACTGAGACTGTCATCATTTCAAATTCAAAGTAAATGCAAAAATAGCACCTTGACAATTTGTTCACTTGGTTTGAAATCTACATATAGGTCAGAGCCTCAGATGGGGGGAATTTGTTTAGCTTCAGCGACCCATTTCCAAGAGGTAAGAGCCTGGCCTGCAGCACAGCATTAGTTACAGTAATGTTAGCCCTACAAGTGCTTCCTGATACTACCTTTAAGATTCACTTTTAATGGGTGAAATCATTGACCCATCATTCACTTTTAATGGGTCAACAGGTCCTAGGTGTACATGGCCTCCACATCAAGGAGGATGCACAGACCCAGGATTAGGAATAAACCAAGCCAGGGGTGTAATAAAACACACATGCATAATTAGTTCTGCTGACTTGTCACACCATGATTTGCTTTCCCTCTTTTCCCCTCCAAAAAAACCCAAAAAGCCCCAACGCCCAAACAAGTTACTACCTCCCTACTGCAAGTCAGAACAATGCTTGCAGCCAAAGCAACATACCCTAAAAAGCTGGTGTCCTGCTAATTAAAAGGCTGGATAAGTTTCCCCAGACTTTCTGATTTATTGCAAGTTCAAGAGCTTTTCAAAATAAGTGTTCTTGACACAGGGCATTCTGCTTTCCTCCTCACTCACGACCCAGGCAAGGCAGTGTGTTTTATATAAGGAGACAATTCTAGTAAACCAGGGGACTGTACACAGTGTGTGGTGTCAGCCAAGCCAGCCCTGCACCCTGGGGCTTGACAAATCTGGCATGTTCAACATCAGCCTCAAGTACTCAGCTATGATGCATCCTCGCACTCTTCTTCTAGGACACTTGAAAAAGCTTACCTCTTTGCCTTTGCCACCCATGAGTTTCTGAATGTCAGGACTGGAAGTGGTCCAAATTCAAAAGCTCTGATGCAGCACTTCCCAGGTTTTGCACAGCTTTACTTAAGAGCAAATCCATCCTTTGAAAAGAAAAAGACGTCCATCAAGCAGGTGACTAAGCCCATTAGTTTGCTGTAATGTGGATCTAAAACGCAACAAATCTGGGGACAGGTTGTTTGCCTCTATCTCTTTGATCTGTGTTACTGTAGAAACACGTATACAGCACTTCGGATAGCAAAAGAGACAGCAGATTGTTGCTGTTGTTGTTATTATTGCTATTTACAAAGCCATGAGCTGATTAGGTCCAGGCAGCTCACAGGTGGCCCAAGGACAAGTGGAAAGACCATAAAGTTACCATCATCTTCCAGAAGCAGGAACCATAAAACCCAAATGTTAAGAGATGATGGCAACAGAAATAAACCTAAGGATTCAGAACAGCAAAGTCCCAACTTGTTCCGAAAAACAAAACAAAACATTTAGAGTATCTAATTTGACACCACATAGATATCCATTCACTGTGACCCAATTGTGACCCGATCTGTTCTGGCCCACACTCTTCTGCCCTGCTTCCCCAGCCTCTCAAGACTATTCCTCCTCACCTCACAGATGGAAAAGTAAACCCACTGACCTGGTGGAGCAGCAGCCCACCACGTATGCAATCACGTGTCTGTCAGTGGATCCATCACCAAGCTGAAAAAACAATCCCAGCTTTCTGCATGCCTTTCAGAGGCAGTCCCTGCACAGCTTCACTTGTACCCATGTAACATCACTTCTCTGCATCCAGTCCAAACTGGGCACACACCCCACAAGCCACACTGACTTGCCGCTAGCAAAACTGCAGGTCGATCCCATTATTACACTTTCCCATTACTGCCCCATTTGGCTTTGACATGTCCCAGCTATCAACCCTGCAGTTCCCAGAGCAGTTAGATGGAGGCTGGGATGATTAGGAGAAGCTCTCCCTAACGTACCCTGCAAGCCCTTGCGACAGCGTCCCTACTCCAGGCAGCAGAGCCGGAGCAGACACGGCTTGTTTGCACGTCTGCATCCCACAGAAATGCGCTGCCTACTGATTTGTGGCTGGGAAGGCTGTTTCAAAGGAAAGCTTGAGCAAAGGGCTGGAAGAAACCTCCCTGGTAAGAGCCAAGCACGCAGCGCTGGGCTTCAATGGTAGGCCAGCCTGGTTCTCAGGCCGCCACCGCCTGCCACACACCGGCACTGGTTTGAACGGCGCCGTCACCGCCACGGCGGTGGCCACACCAAAGCCCCTCGCCACGAGCAGCCTGCCACAGCCAAGGTGAGCAGGGCTGATCCAGAAAGGGATCACGGAGGGGGAAGGGAAAGGAGATGCACAGACAGACATGCCAAAGAGAACAGAGGGAGCTGTGGTTAGAGGAGGAATGCGGCCCAGCTCAGCCAAGAGAACCAGTGTTAATCACAGCCAATTTCTCCAGCACAAAGCAGGCCTTGGAGACATTGCAGTTCCCTCTATCTTTTATGCCATGGCAGTTTGATGTGAGGGTGCCATTATGTCTGACACATGAGAAAATATGTGGGAAAAAAACCAAACCACACCACACATATATACCCCAAACCAAAACTGCATTTCCCTAAACAACCAGCATCCAAGGATGCAATATTAAATAAAATAAGCTGAGGCAGCACACACATTGTGGCAGCTCCTATTTCACACAGCAGAGACACAGTGCAGGAAGATTTGCATGCAGGCTCTGGGAATCAGCAGCCGGACACCCTGCAAGAAGATCTGCCTTATCAAACACAGCCTTACATTTTGGGTCTGGAGAACATACTTCAAAACCCACAAATAACTTTGCATGGATCTGATATTAATGTTTGGTACTTCTTAACATATTTTTCTATGATATGTGAATTAATATGGCACTTTGCTGATAGGGGCTGAAAGGTTTTTACTCCAAGAAAACCAACAAGACAGTGTGATGTGTGCCAAATATTCTTCAAGGCAGAAAAGTCTGCAAGCACTTTGGTTTCTCCATGACACACATTAAGAAAAACCCCAACCAGGTGGCAGTTTAAAGGAAAAACCAATTTTTGGGTTTTCCAAAAACCAAACAAAAAGCCAAGCTGCATGCTTGTCTCTTACCAGGGAGGTTTCTTCCAGCCCTTTGCTCAAGAAAAACCCAACAAGGTGGTAGTTTAAAGGAAAAACCAATTTTTGGGTTTTCCAAAAACCAAACAAAAAGCCAAGCTGCATGCTTGTCTCTTACCAGGGAGGTTTCTTCCAGCCCTTTGCTCAAGAAAAACCCAACAAGGTGGTAGTTTAAAGGAAAAACCAATTGTCTTTACTGGGCTAATTGAAGAAAGACATCCATTTTTAGGGTTCCCTCTTCAAGCCTTGGAAATAGGAAATACTATGGTCTTTTGGAAATACTTTCAAATCAAAGAGCCTATTCATCATCTAAATAGCCAAATGTGAAACTGTAATCCTGCAATTTCAGAACAGAGAAGCCTCATCACTTCCCTGAACTCAGAGGCTGCTCTGCAGTAGCCACAAGCAACTACAGCTTATTCCACAGCAAGTAAAACTACCAAAACTACCATCTGACTTCTGAAAAAGATATCTTCTACTGAAGACTGAATTATTTTGTCTTCTCCTGTAACTGGGGAAACAAGAAGAAGAAAAAAAAAATAGACAAAGCAGATCAGGAGGAGTTACTACTAAGTTCCAAAGCTGCAGCTGAGCCTATCCTGCTATGGCTTAAGCAAATAGAGCTGTTGCTTGCCTCTGGCCAACAGCATTTTTGGTAAGTGAGGGAAGCCCAGTTGCATTGCTCCTGACCTTTGCAGTTTCACAGCGAGCAGCCATTCCTGTGAATGTCGGCGCTGCACAGCTACACAAAACCTCAGCCCTGTGCTTGGCCAGGGAACACAGAATCTGTGCTGCTGCCCTGCCATCCCTCCCTCTACACCACACACCGGCTCAGGGAGCAGCCCTCTGGAAAGGTGGCTGGAGCTCTCCCCACTTTGGGGGCAGAAACAAGGAGACGGGGAGAGGGCACAAGGAGGAAGAAGAAAGAAGCTGAGATAACAGCAGTCCCTCATGTCTCCCTACTTGAAATGCTCTGTCTCATCTCCCTGCTGAGAGGGGGGTCAGTGGGAAGGAGGTAGCGATGCCCAGTGCTGCCTTGAACCCATCATGGCTCCTCAGCATTACCAGCTTCCCCCACCCCCAGACCAGCAGCACAGGTACATTTCCTCTGCCTCTCTCTACTAAACTGACTTTGTTCCAGAACCCTGTTTGAGGAAATGAGTAAATCCTGAGACACAAAGGCCATGAGTGGTCCCTGTGACGACCACGGCTTTTTATCAAAACCATCACACCGAGCCGGAAAGGAATTCAAAGAAGCAGCTAACTCAGAGAAATTAGCAGCGTCTGCAGCTAAAGCTGGTCCAGTATCCTTACCAGAACTACGCTGCTAGAGGAGTCCCAGATGATTAACCAACAGGAGCACAGGGGGGGACAAGGGAAACATCCTGTCTTGGATCTTCAGGAGGACCAGCTTCAAAAGATGTGAGGGGCCATAATGCAGCACCAGTTACTGTGCCTTCAGAGCAAAGGGCAAGGGTCAGAAAGCACAGACACACCATGACACTAAGTTTTATAGTGGGGGATTTCCAACACACAAAATAAAGAAACTAGTCCTGAGAGTCAAAAGTAAAAATAATTTTAAAAAAAATTAAGTCATGAAAGGTTATTTAGGAAATCTTAAGTGACAGAGCGTGCAGACCTCCCACAAATGATGGCACAGAGATGCTGCCTGGCTAAGAGGACAGGCTTGGGGGGACAATACAGGTCACACTGCAGGTATCAGCTCTAGGTGCAACAGCTGGCAAGGGCTTCTGCTGTGGATCAGAGACATCAAACACACACACTACAAAACCACAGTCCCTATTCAAATCTCTCTACAACCTCAATAATCCTTCAGAAGATGAAAAAATAATCCTGGAGGAGCCAATATAAAGGAATATAAATTATTGACAGTAGGGAACAAATTTATATGAGGATGGCTGCCATGAAACTGGGACAGTAGGTGGCCAAGATAAACAAAACAAAACCCAGAAAACATATGGCATTTTCAGCTTATCAAAACCAGAAAACCTCGGGGGGAATCGTTTAGTTGAGTGGGATACCAGCTAGTGGGGACAGGGACACTGCAGAGAAGTTATATAAGCAAGCAGGTATTATTTTTTTCTTGCACAGGATGTTGAGATTTCCCAGTGTTTAATGCTGATTAACCTGAAAGGAAAAAAGAAGGTGCTCTATCAGAAGAGACGGAGAAAAGTGATATTAAAGCAGAAAGCCAGCTGAGCACAGTGGACTATACCTGGAGATTTAGAATTGGAAATGGATAGTTGAGATACAATGAGAGGTGTTCTCTCAAGCAAATCAGCTGCACTAGCAATTGCCAGAGGGCTGCAAGTATTGGAAGGAACTTTTTTTGACATGTGCTGCTAAGGCAGGAGCAGCACACAAGGCCACCTGGTGTGGGGGAGAGCCAACCCCAAGACAGAGCTCCCCAGTAGGCAGATGGCACCTGAAGAAGCAACAAATGATAGGACAGACTTTTTGCTTCCCCAAAGCAAGTTAAAAAGGAAGACATGGTACACAAGCTAAAGAGCCAGCAGCATGCCAGGACTTGTAACAGCAGATGGGCAGAAGACATGGGGCAGTCATGCCACAGAGTGAATGGGAGGTGGAAGAGGGGTGACCAGAGGAAACACAGGCATTTCAGCCCCTGCAGATCTGGTCACCTCTCTGCTACCCTCCCAGCCACTGCATCTTCCCCCTGGTTTGACTCAGCCCACTTTGCACAGCATCCCACCTCAGTCCTCAACAGGCTGGTGGGTACAAGCAGCCCAAAGACTTCCCTATCTCTTACACAAGCAGCTCCCTTCCCCTGACACATGTTGACCCAGGTCTCTTCCTAGAATTGCATCTCCATCTTCAAGCTGTCATTACCCACAACACCTCAAACCCCCAAGGTCTAACCTTGCTCCCCAGCAGGCAGCTCACAGCCTCGTGTTACTTAAATCTAGGCAGCCAACTCAAAACGTAGTGAGCCCTCTCCATCGCCTTCCCAGGGTAAACAGTGACAAAATCACTCCCTGCAGGACAGAGAAGTCAGAGGTCATTCAAAATTCGTCAGCAGGAAAGCAGCAGGAGGTCAGGCAAGACTGTCCTGACAGATGCAAATGCACGCAGGCTTGCAGAAAAACCAGCTGGGTCTATATTTTCAAGAGCAATAAATTAAGTGGTGCAGCTGACCAATGAGCCGAGTAACAGTGCTGAGGGTTCATTAAGGAAGGCTCCAGCTCCGAATGCAAAAGCAGTCATTTAAAAACCAAGAGGCAAGCGGGACTGGGAGGGTGCAAAATGGATGGGAACATAACAGTAATGTCACCACCTGAGAGAATACAGTCAGTTCTAGTTACCTGAAATAAAAACATACAGAGCTGAAACAAAGAGGGTAGGTCTGAAGATGGGTAACAAGAAGCAACACGTAACTGTACAGAGAGAGACTGGAGAAATTTCTTGCTCAGTTTAGAGAGCAGATATGTATACAAGAGGATGCCAGAGAAAGATACAGTGCAATCAGGACATTCTTTTTGTATTCTTTCAGAAAACCAGATGAGAGGAAGTTCAAAGGTGACCAAGATTGAAAAGTAACTAATTTTAATACTCATAAAAGGAAAAACTCCAATCGTGTAGACTGGGGAAAGTGAGAGAGCTGATCTGAGGAGTCTCGTTTCTCTTCTCTCTCAAATGTCTTTGCTTTGTTTCTATGCTGTACCCACCACGTCATGCTTTAGCAGACCTTAGGCAGAGGAATCCAGCAGCAAAGGGCTGGGTTTTTGAGCAACACCTTCTTAAGACACCTCTTAACCATTCAAACCTGACATAACACTAAGGGGAGCCCAGCTCAAGGCACAAATGCCCTTTGTGCCTTCGTGCAAAACTGAAGTAGCAAACAAGGGCACATGAAGTCAAGATGAGGAATCAACTATGGACCTGCTGCAGAGTTAAAATAGCTCTGTCCATGTTTTCCTCATTCTTTGATGACTAAAAAGAACAGCACCTCTTCTTTGGATCTGCTGACTTGAATATCAGCGTGCACCCTACACAAACAGCAAATTTCAGTCTTTACTGGTAAAGCAGTAAATGTTTATCCAGCTCTGACTTCTCTCCTTCTACACCACAAAATCTCACCAGAAAACAAGGAAGAACTAAAATATGGGTAAAGAACAACACTGCTGGTCTGTCAAAAAGCATAAACAAACTGTTCCTGCACAATCAAACCTGTGCTCATCACCCCTAGTGTGCCAACCGAGGCAAACTTATGCTGAATTCCCTTAGCTTCAGCAAGGCACCTTCAGCAGGATGTGCAGCAGCCCAGCTACACAGTACAGACTGCAGATCCCTGGCATTTTCCAACTGCTAACAGCCACACTCATTTTCTTAGCTTTAGCCTAACTTTCCAAATAAACTTTGCTACTGAGGAAGTACGAAAGTAGATCCAAACCGTTTCTGAACTGCAGAATCACATACACGCAAAAAACTCCCTTGTTGCACAAGTCACAGTCTGAAGTCAAAATTTTTTTCAGCATTTGCAGAGAGCGAGGGGAAGGACAAAAGCCCTCAGCAGCAAAGGCAACTGAATGCTGCCAGCTTAACCCAATTTTGCCAGCCACTGCTCCAGTACAAAGCTAAAGGAGCCCATCTGCAAACTTAACAGTGTCACCGTTTGATTCTTCCCCTCAACTTTGCATGTGTGTGCGAACAAGCAGAAGCACACAAAGTGCAGGAGGAGCAGGAAGGGAGAAGGCAGAGAGAATGTGCATTATCAAAATACCTTGAGAGCGGTTCTTGGAAATGTGCAGCCTGCAAGCCTGTATCAGACACTCATTTCCTGTGAAGTGCACACAGGCCTTTTCATTTCTCCACTGAAGAGGATGAAAATAAGGGGCAGCTCTGAAGTCTCCAAAGACAACACAAACCAGCATTTAGTCATTCTACTAAAACTGAATTTATATTTTTACACTATAAAATACCTATTGAACAGAAGCAGTGAGTTCCAGAAGTTTAAAAAGTAGGATTTTCTACACCTCTCACTTCTAATTCTTAACTTGAAACCTTGCACTTGGTGAGGGGCAAGGGGGAAGAATTCTACTGTCATTTTGATCACTCACTACCACAAAGTCACCAAATCCTGCTACATCAAACAGCACGTTACTTTTTTTTTTAAAGGTTGAGACTGATTTCAGCAAAATGGTGAGCTAATAAATACCTTACTGAGGCAGAAGGATGCAGGATATGCACAAATGCAAACCAGAAGAGTAGGCTGTAATGAAGTAGAGTGACAGGATAAAAGGGGATAAGTTGCTATCATACCTGCCTCTGCCTTTACTTACATGTAATCAAGGATCTAATTAATGTAGCATTTAGTTGCATTATTTTAAATAAATATGCCTCCTAATGACATACATGCTTAACACCTTTACCCTCTTAAAAAGATATGGTCCCTGTATGGCTTACTCAGCTCTCACACCATCCACATCTTAAGTTACAGAGATGCACGTGCCTTCCTCTCCCATCTTGTGAGCTTTTGGCAAGCACCGCTAGCTGAGGTCTGCAGCGGCCTGGAATAACAGCTCAGGAACACACCACCTCCCCACAGCTTTTATTAATCTAACCACAGTATCAACCCGAACCAAATGATGTCATATTTAAGCATTGGCACTATCTCTTTATTGCTGACCAAATCAAGGCTGGAGAAATCAGGACAGAGAAGCCTGTGGGTGGCAAGGGGAGAGCGGGTGGCAAGGAGCTGCAGGGAAAGACTAGGAGAAAAGAGCAAAACATTCCCAGTGGGGACAGAGAAAAAGAGAAACAAGGAAAAAAACACAGCTCTAAAGGCACATTTTCTCCTTTGTTTCTCAGCAATGTAACCACAGTATTAGTGACAGCAATTAAGAATTTACACCACCCAACCCCAGCTCTATCCTTGCGCAAACGACCACCAACTTCACAGAAATCCCAGCTGGACTGAGGAGGGTAAGAGGCACTGGCTGCACCTTTGAAGCTGTCCTATGGAAATTGAATCTGACCCTCTCTGAGCAGGCACAGTGGGGACACAGACACACACCTGGGAGGATGTGAAGAAGCTCAGCCTCTCCCCAGTGCTCCTCTATGCCCATTTTTGGGGACCCTAGCACAGTTTACCTGTGCCTTCCAACACAATCTTACAGAAAACCTCTGTGTTGCCACTCAACCCCGCTACATTTAAGTAAGTGATAAGCCAGGTTATGAAAGGACATGCAACATACAGAATATTAACAAGGAGCACAGAAATAACAAAGGCCCAGATCCCAGTTTAACTCAGGAAAAGACAGGAACCTGTGTGAGAGGTTGGAATGGATTACTGGCACCCCAGTAACCCTGCAGGTTTGTGCCCAAGAGCCTTCCCCTCTGGAGGGAAAAAGAATCCATACAATCCATACTTCATACTTCAACAACTATGTTTTAAATCATATACCCAGCAGAATCACTCATGAACAAAGCTTGGCTTCATTTCATCGTAACTTGATTCAACTAAAAGCAACATTATGTGATAATACAGCCTCAGTCTCACAAACTTCTGTGCATGTGCATGATTTGAAAGCACATGACCATTGCCCTGCTGTGACTGAATGGGCCATTTGACATTCACACAGCATCTGAACTGCATTTGCAGTTGTTTGGAGAAAGAAGATATGCTTGCATACCTTCTTAAGGACACAGTCAGTAGAGAATGAAACATCAGGAAACTAGTTATTTCTGATTCCACCCAATTTTACAGAGTTGAGCATGGTCAACATGTGACTGGATTTTTCATTTAAATTCACTGAGAGCTGCAAGGACTAGAACTAGTAAATGGCACTGTCTGGACCACATAGTCCTAAATAGCAGCTTGCTAACAATACTCTTTACCCTCAACTTTCCAGAACAATGGTCAAGCCACATCCCCCTTCTTCACCATGCAGGAGAAGAAAAAAGCCAGGGACATTAACTTAACATTCTTGAGTTCCTCTCAGCTACCTCTGGGATTCATCCAGATCCTGTTTCCAAGCTTCTATTAAGCAAGAAGTAATATACACTTAAACTAAATTTTTAAAAAAGGAAAAAAAACCAAAAAAAACCCCTCAAATCTAAGAGTAGCATGAGCTGAGGTTTTACGTGGTAACCATTCCAAAATTCTCAGTAACAGCGCGTGCGTTTGTGGGAAAAAGTGAGTAGCGGATCCTGCATGGCTGTGAGCACCATGACTCAGATTGCATAAAGAAGGAGGATTTAGCGATAACCTTTGCGATGAGGCTTTTCATGGGCGCGCAGCACTGATCTTCTGAGAAACGGCAGGTGTGAGGCTGCGTTCTGACTGTGCCAGGTCTGGAGGACGGCGAGTTTCTCCGCCCTTCAAGGCAACCCCAAAGGGGTTGTACACCCCCGGTTCACAGTTACCCCTCTTCGCTGTAACGCCTTCACTTCTGGCAGGCAGCTCCCTTTTCCAGCTAAGACTAAGTGTAACACTCTGAGCATCGCTTCTCCAGTGCTTTATGTGAAAGAAGTGCTCTGAAGACCAAGTCACCCGGACCTGTGCGGCTGCTTCCCTACAGACCCATCTAAGACATTACATAATTTGCAGGTTTCACTTGAAAACAAGCATCTCCCTGCCCTGACGCTGTGAAGAACACCTTGACAGCAGAACAGTCCCCCTGGAGCCTCCCAGGCTAGTCCCAGCACCCCGCCGCCACCCCAGTACAGCACATGGCTCCCTTCAAGAACGGCAGTGAGATGCCAGCACCCCAAATCTCCCTCGACTCCTCGGGAAAAGCCCCCCAAGCCCCAACACGCTCCTTCTTCCCAGCCAAGAACGGCCCCAACACCCCCAGGAGCCAAACCAGCGGGGGCTGCACCCCCTCGCAAGCCAAGGGGGGATCGGAGCAGACAGGCAGCCGGACAGACAGACGGATTCCTCGCAGCCCGCCCCCCAAAAGGCCGCTTCCAGTTAACGCAGCACAACTTACTCTCGGCACCTCCGGGGCCACGGGCGGGCGGCGCTGCCTCCGGTGCGAGCGAGCGCTCAGTGCCGGGACGACAGCGGCGCTGCCTGGCCCGGCCCCCGCCGCTCTCCCGCC
>VZRH01003993.1:1046328-1059334 GCA_013397555.1 Urocynchramus pylzowi
GGGGGCCGGGTCGGCCGTGGCGCTCCGGGGGCTGCTCTCGGCGCCGGGCGGGGGTCGGTCCCCGGGCAGTCCTTCCCCGGGGCCTAGAGCGGGACCGGGACCAGGCGCTCCGGGGTGCCCCGAGGCGAAGGCCCGGGTGTAGCGGCGCCTCCTGCCCGCCCAGGGAGGCCTTACCCCGGCGCCGGGGGGATCCCCGGGCCGGAGCCCCGCTGGGCCCAGGTAGGGCTGCCTGGGGAGGACCATCAGGCTCTGCCAGGAGCCCAGGCCCTCAGACAGGGCAGGTCCATGGTCACGGTACGGAAAGTCAGCCCACGGTTGTTTGTCAGGATCTGGCCCGGCGAGGGCAGCTGGGATCAGCCACAGCCCCGTGATCAGCAGGCAGGGCCACGGTTCCTGGGGCGAGGGCGCTGCTGATGGAGCCCAGCACTCCTGCAGCGCTGCCGCTGCGGCTGGTCCTGGGCCGAGCCTTAACACACTCACGGGTGGCCCATGGCTTGGCTGATTGGGACCATCGGGGCCTTGACAGCAGCCTACCCCCTCTGTCCTCACTCCTTAGAGAGGTATGGGCTCAGGAGGGACTTGCTGTAGAGTGATTTAATTGCTGTGCGGTCTATTGCAGAGGGCTATTTAAGCAGATACGCAAGACAAGTCACTTGGAAGGGGATATGACATGAGAGGCTTGGAGATAGTCAGGTTGCCTGTGGCTTGGGGGTGAAAGGGAAATGTTTAAACCACCATTGGAAGGTCGCCAGAGGCTGGATTCACTCAGGAGCTGGAGCTTGAGCAAGGGTCAGAGATTGCCAGGTAGCTGAGATGATTTGAGGTTGAGCAAGTCCCTGGCAGGTTGTGGACCCGTATCCCATGTAAAAGTCCCCGGCCCTGAGGGATGTACAGGCGGGTGGCAGCAGTGACCTGCTGTGCAGCATGGAGCCAGCTGCTGTAGCAAATGTGCCAACCGGTGGTGTGAAAGAGAAGCACCAAGGTAAAAGAGGGCAAGGTGGTAACAGTCTTATGCTGGAGGCAGCATCCTTATTCCCCAAACTGTCTTTTTGGCCCAGGACAGGTGCCTGGCTGACTGCAGCTAGCTGGGGGAATTCTGCATGGTTCCCTCTTGCCGGATCTCCTGTGCCTTCTGGTCAGGTTGCAGCTGCTGCAGAGACACAGAGAAGGCTTTCTCCTCCTGCATAGGGAAAGCTTATTTCTTCCTAGGAGCATAGCTAGTACGTGCTGGGAGGAGGATTCCCCAAACAGGCAGTCAGGAACGGCAGCTTGGGATGTTGAATGGGGAGCTATAAATCATCAAGCTGCTAATTAAGACCACAGGAGACTGGTGAGTTACTAAAGACCTGTATTACTCTTTTCAGAGCTCTAGACCGTTAACAAGACCCCTGGGACCTACTCCAAGTACGTGACTCTCCAAGGACATCACCCTATTTTGGGCATGTTCTCAGAGTTGAAGTTCCCTGTGCCCTGGGGACATGTGGCAGCCAAGGCCTGGGGACCCTCAGAGGGACACCCTGTGCTGTGTTTGCATGGCTGGTTGGACAATGCCAACACCTTTGACAAGCTCATTCCACTGCTCCCCAGAGGTAGGTCTAGCTCATCAGGATGGCTTGTGTTGTGTTGCTGGGCTGCACATCTGATCCTCCTTCCCTTTCAGGTTGTTATTATGTGGCAATGGATTTTTCTGGCCATGGTTTGTCCTCCCACCGACCTGCAGGCTGCCCCTACCATTTCCTAGATTATGTGACCGATGTGCGCCGGGTGGCAGCAGGTGGGTAGTTGAAGGAACCCTCGAGGGGGTGCTTGTGCAGGGGGTGCTGTATTAGCCCTGCTCTTTCCAACAAGCAAGCAGCATTTTCAGTTCCCCCTCCTTCTCCCCCTGCTAGTGTTTCTGTACTAAAAAAGATGTAGTGGTGAGTGGTGGATGCAACTAGACGGTTTTGCCAGACTGGCTTTTTGTAAGCAGTCAGTGACCCCTAACCAGTGTTAGGTTGGAAAAGTAAGTTGGAAACTTCTTCAAACCTCTGATGGCAGTTTGCTACTTGCTTTAGTATCATGCAAAGAAATCTGAAAGTCCAAGTGTCTTGTACTCCCAGTAACTCCTGATGTAACTGTCCATCTGTATATTTGGCATGTGTGGTTTTCCATTCCCCATTCAGTACACAAAAGAGCCTCTCGAAGCTCTCAGATGTTCCAGAGGGTAAATTCCATCCTTCAGTGAGGTGTATTTCAGATGGGCAGCACTGATAAAGCTGTATTTTCCTATAAGCCTCCCAGAGTGCCCTAAAAATGGACTGAAGAGCCTGATGTGCTAAATGGTGCAGAAAGCTTTCACTTGGAATCATACTTCCCTCAATGCAGCAGACCTGGCTCTGTGTCCTCACATGTCTTGCAGAATGCCCTGCAGCAGGATGCTCTGTAAAGGTTTCTCTCTTCCACCAGATGCTACCCAGTCAAGCTCCTCTGCTTCTTGCCAGTCTCATATCTGGCAGTGACTGGGACTTTGCTGGAGTTTGTTTGACAAACAGAGAGAGCTTGAGACCTGTATGACTTAACTACCATGGAAATGAGGTGGTAAATGCTCTTTTTCTTCAAAATTGGCCTACTCAGCTGCTTAGTTTCTGGATTAAAAAGCAAATGTGGTAGTGCAAGAGCCCTCCTGGGAGAAAGGGCCCATGTCAGTGGAGAAGCAGCAAGATATTGCTGTTCTGGTTTTTAATGTAGCACTGTCTGTTTTTCTCTGTTGCCATTCAGCCTTGCAGTGGAAACGGTTCACCCTGATGGGTCACAGTATGGGTAAGTGGCTCTAGTCCTTGTAAACTGTGAGATTAATAGAAAGCAGCAGATAATTAACTTCCAAGACATGCTGCTAGGAGCTGGGTTGGAATATTTATTATATTATGCCAAGTGTGAGGTTCCTGCTGGAGTGATTCAAAAATCTGTGCCCGTGTTTGAAATGCCAGTTTTCAAGGCCCTGCAGTACAGACAGTGGTAACTCTTGCTGTGAGCATTTCCCCCACTCACAGGACAGAACAGTGATTGGCAAAGAGGGGTGGTCTACGCAGGAGAATTCACAGCAGGCCTTCCTGCCTGGTCCCCACAAAGCTGGGAACAGGCAGCCCCTTTGGTGAGCTGTAAAGCTGCCTGAGGGGAACTGGACTCCAGGATCCATCCCTTTGAGCTTGAAGTATGATTTGATTTTGCCACAATTTGGAGTTTGCTTCCCAGGGCTGCTCTGGTCACAGCTAACAGGACCTGCACACCAAGACATTTTAAACAGTAACTCCTCCTTGGCCTTTGCTGTCTGAGAGAGGTGGGAATGGCACAAGATGGGGAACATAGCAGGTCAACAGCCCTGGTCTCTGCCTGCATGTCGTGGGCTGGGAGAGCTCTCCTCTGTACTGGGGTTTTTTGTCCCATGGTACAATGCACATTTTTATTTCTGAGGCAGCTCCTGCTGTGGGGAAGGTGAACTTCTGTTACTAGGGGCTGTTCTGTGCATTACTGAGCAACCTTTTCTTCTTTGCAGGCGGGGCTGTGGCAGGAATGGTGAGTAAAGCATCATTTCTTCATGGGGTTGTGATTTCTGCAGCTGCAACAGCAAATGGGAAAGGAATAAAGGGACAGACCTGGATCTCAGGGGAGGGGAGGCCCTTCCCTGACCCCTCTCCCATGCAGCAGGATAAAGACATCACTCAGTGCTCAGCTTTTAATTTTCTTATTGTTTCATGTCTCCTCAGTTCTGTTTCCTTTATCCTGAGATGGTGGACAAGCTGATCCTGCTAGAAAGTCTTGGCTTTCTTCTAGCTCCAGAGGTTAGAGCTCATGTGTCCTTTACACTTCTTTTTAAAATACAAAAAAATATGTTTTTTTTCTTTCTCTCACTTGTTCAGAGAAAGCACTGATGTGACCACTTCCTGGCAGGTCACACAAGTCCTAGGGCTCTTCCTTTTGGCAGGCACTGATCTGCTCCTTCTTGCACAGACTGAAGTCCATCCTTAGGGTGGCCCTTGGGGTACCCTTGGTAGAACTCCACATCCTGCAGTGCCTTAGCACTGAAATTGGCTTGTCTGTGCCAAGCCCTTGTACAAAGGAAACTGGAACCTCTGTCCTGGCAACTGCCAGCTGAGGTTATCTTTTTGCCAACAGCTTGTTGGGTGACCTGGGTACAAGATTGGTAGATTTTTTTTCTGTTTTTTGGCAGTTCATAAAGCTACATTCCCAACATGCCATCATTGCTACCAGATGCTGGAGCTTTCGCTGGCAGTAGTGGGACAGAAGCCCTAGGTCAGAGAGACAAAAAATACCAAACTTTGGAGAGTTCTCCTCAACTCAGAAGTGAGGTAGGAAGGGTTAGAAAAGATGGGAAGGATAGAAAGTTAGTAAGTTCATTACAGCAGTATTGATGTTCTCTTTCTCCCAGAAATGGGCATTTTTAATAAGATACCCATAACTGGTACCAGTTCTGAGGGATATTGAAGAGTGAAATTCCCTCTTCCAGTCTGCAATCATTCAGGAGAAAGGGGTTACTCCTCTTCCCTACCTCTCTGTGTTTCAGGACACTGAGGCATGGCTGAAATCAAAACGGAGGGTGATTGACAGACTACTGAGTCTGGAGGCAAAGCAGCAAACTCCCAAAGCACGGAGCCCCGAAGCAGCATTGCAGAGGTGGGTTCCCATCCATCCTCTTCATTTACTGCCTGCCCTCACCTTGACAGAGTTACAGCTGCACAAATGAGAAAGGAAAACCATCTCTGCATTTCACCTTTCAAGACCTTTTCTGGAATCCCAGCAAGACCTTTTGCTTCTGCTGCCGAAATGTGCTGCTTCTTCCTGCTCCTTTCTGAAGCAGCCTGAGAGCTCACTGTCACCTTGTCATGCCATTTTTGCTTCACTTCCTCCCTTTTTCCAGCATCACAATCTCTCTGCCATGTCTCCCTCAGGCTTTTAGAAGCAAACAGCCATCTGACAGCAGAGGGTGGGGCAATCCTGCTGCAGCGAGGAGCAACTGAGACACCCGCTGGTAAGGGGCTGTGTGGTGCTGGGCCGCTGCTGGGTGTGGGAAGGGATTGGTGCCAACAGCCATTGTCTTCTGCAGGGTACAGGGTGCCCTAGCTACAGATTTACACAGCCTGAATGGGATCAATTAAGTCTGGAGGCAGAGTTCTCCATTCCCAGCAACTAGATTTCCTGCTCAAATCCTAGAACAGCTAGAGAAAATAAATTTAATAAAAGGAGAAATCTGAATGAATCCTATTCCTCCCATCTCAGAAAGTCTTGGGCAGACCCCAAAATTGAACAACTCCTGCTCCTAAGAAACATGAAAACCTGTTTTTTCTTTCCAGGGCTGGTGTATAACAGAGACATGAGAGCCCGTACGGTGAGCACCGCTCTTCTGACATTCCCCCTGCTACTTTGGAGCCCTGAGCTTACAGAACACTCAGACAGAGGATGCCTGCTCACTGAGCTAGGCCCTGCCTCCACCCAGCTGCTTACTTTCTGCTTTCCCAACTCCCACATGTCCTTTAAATGCTGCTTTTAAAAGAGCCTGCACTTGATCATTGATTCAGCTTACAGAGTCACTGGAAAATGTTACCATTTGTTTTTTTAGAAGTTCCTCTGCCCCAGGGCCTCCTGGCCACATTTCCCTGCTGTTATAACTCTTCAGGCAGCAGATGGATGGATGCTTTCTGTCAGCTTCTTTGTCAGGTGACCTGAATAAGAAGGGGAGTGGAGCAAAGTCCTTAGGTTTGGTATTTTGATAGTTTTGTGCCACTTTAGAGCAATTAGGGCCTCCTCTATCTGTGCTACTGCCAGGATATGGAAGCCAGGGTAATGTACTCTCTCCGTTTTAGTTAAAGGATTTTTAAAGCTTTTCTCTATGAGATCATTCCCATATGTGCTGCAGCCCAGCAGGCAATGTTGTTGGCAGCCCTGAAACACAGCTGGACAGAAGGAGCCTTTGCAGAGCCATCTACTCCTGTGTGCAGCCTGGACGCTTGTCATGTCCCAGTAGGGACACAGTTACTTCTACCTTCAGAGCCACTTGTGTAGGAGGGCTTGGGGACACCCTCTGCCCCCAGCTACTGTCCCTGAGCTATGACACTTTCCCTCTCTTTGCACCTGCAGCAGAGTCGAGAGTTCTTCACGGTGGAGCAGTGTGTGAAGCTCCTGCAGAAGATCCAGGACCGTGTTCTCATCATTGTGTGAGTGAGGCACAAACCATACCAGCCCTTGCTGTCTCCCTCAGTGGAAGGAATAAAGGCTAGGAAGGAGTCCTCTACTACCCCTTCCTCTACACTAGTCATCCAGACTTTTGGCCAGCTGGTGTAACAGTACAGCTTCACATGTGAGGAGTATTTCCCAGATCCCCACCACTGCCCTGGGTTGGGCAGGCTCCTGGAGAAGGCAGACAGCAACTGGAACATCCCTCCCAGCCTGGCACTCTACTTTCAGCCTGGGACTCCCTGTTACAAGGCTGACTGAGAAAACATCAGTCCTGCCCCATCTTCCCCATGCTCTCGGCTTCGCAATCCCACCTCACAGCTTTCCATTCCTTGGCACTACAGCAAGGGGCCATGCTGGCACACACATGACCCTCCACAGCACCACACCTACTTGCTGTTCTCCTGACCTGACTCTAACCCAGTCAGCAACCCAGCCTGCCCCCTTCTCTAGGCCCCAAAACCTCTTGCCTGAGCAGACAGGTGAAACCACAGCCGTCTGCATCTCCTCCAGCTGCTCCTGAAGCCCCTGGTCTGACTGAAACCCTGCAAGCTCTCTCAGGTGGCAAGCAGCTCTGGTGACGTGGCCAGTGGCTTGCCAAGCTGTTAAGCTGTCTGGGTGCACAGCTTGTTCTGCAAGTCATCCTCAGCCTTTTCCCATCTCCTTCGAGGGCAAGATGTGCAGGGCTCTGGCTATCTTGGCTGGTGGGATGCTGTTAAAAGATTGTCTAGAAAACAAGAGGAAGTGCTAGCTGTTGAGAAAAGAGGTGCAGTTTTAGCTTCCCTGATCTGTTTTATTATCATAACAGGTTCAGGTTATTCCTGCTTGTCCAGAAATGTAACATTGTGCTGAGGTCCAGTCCTCTGGGCCATAGAAATGCCATTGAGCCTGGGATGTCCCCTTGTCCCATCACAAGCACAGTAGGAGACAGCATGATCTTAGCTCTGCAGGAGATCGAATGCTGACTTCTCCAGGGCAACTGCCCTGGTACCTCCCTCTCTGAGCAGGGCACAACCTGGTTAAATAAGCAGCAAAGAGAGGCAGAAGGGACTGAGGGGAGATGTGGAAACTCTAAGGAAGGAAGAAGTTAAGAGCAGAAGGCAGAGCAGGAGCAGGGAATGATGTTTTCAGACCAGTTACAGAGCCAGTCCTGGGAGGACAATATTTAGTCTCCACTCTGATACCACTAGGCAGTCACCCAAGGTTTTCCACCTTTTAGTTTTAGTTTGATAGAAAATAGCTGCTTAGCCAAGCTGGGTGGTGCACTCTGACTACCATGTATGACCCTGTCACCTGCTGTTTACAAGCAGCCTGGAAAGAACAGTTGGGTTTGTCACCCTGCTGTCTTGGGGACACTGATTCTGCCCAGGACAGCCACAGAGACCAATGGAAGGCACACTGGGTGCTGAACTGAGCCTCGCTGTTGTTTTTCAGGTCACAAGATGGACTCTTGGTACCGCACAACCTACCCAGCAGAAATCACTTTGTGAAAGCCCTGCAGGAGGCATTCGAGTCTAACCTCAAAGAGGTGAGAGCAAACTTCATCCTTGCATCTCGATTTGCCACCAGCCTGGGAGCTGCAGCTGGGAAGCAGCTGACCTTGGTGGACACCCTCCACTAGGTGATTTGTCCTGAACAGCACAGCCCTCACATGGGGAAGGGGAGGGAGGGGGTGGAGTCAGGGGAGGAAGTCAACTTTGTCCCTGCTGCCAAAGTTCCAAGTTAGTACTGCCCTCTGGACCCAGCTCTCCCCTGGTCCTCCCATCTCTGTCCTGCTTCACTTGCCCTGTCCCTTCCCACGAGTGACACACAGCAAGCAGTGTGTGCTTGAGGGAACCCTTTCATGGTCCAAATCTTCTTGTGTCCTTTCCCTCCAGCACATCCAGCTAGCAGAAGTGCCTGGGAGTCATTTTGTGCACCTGAACGAGCCCGAGGTGGTATCTGGGATCATCAGCAACTTCCTGACAGCACAGAACGCCAGGGCCAGACTCTAGGAAGCCCTCACAGCTGCAGCAGTCCAGGAGAACTGGGAGCTAACAAGCAAGCTGCAGAACTGTCACCATTCCTACCTCACATCCAGCATTAGATCGTGTTAATCTTTCCTATGCTTAGCTCACTGCAGGGTGGAAGCAGGTCTGCCAGGGGTACCCTGAAGGAGAGCTGAGCAAAGTATCTCATTTGCCAAAGGGAGAAGGAATCCTTGCTCTACTTCCAGCTCTGTGAGTACAGGGATAGAGGCCCAGAGTGGCTTTCCCCTTGGCTTACTCCAAACTCGCACCCTGAAACAGAGAAGAACACAAGGCAAAGGCATCCTCTGTGACAGCAGCACCACCACCAGCTTTGGCACTGCAATAGAGGTGGCTCATCTTGCCTCCTTCCTGAGGATGGTGCAGACAGGCTGCTCCCAGGATTTAACCTGCTGAAAAACAAGGAAAGTGTTCTGCTTCTCTGCTTACTTCCAGAGATGCCTGAGCTCAGAGGGCTTCAGTGTCTCTTCCACTGTGAGAGCTACTGTTTAAGAATCAGCTTAAATAAGAGCTCACCTGTGCAGAGAAGGCCATTTTAATGAACGCTAGAGAATCCCTAATCCTCTAGCTGAAGCAGCTGGGAGAACTACAAATTATGGAAAAGTTGGCAGAGACAATTTCTGTCCTAAATAAAGATTAATGTTCTGATATTAAGTCTGTCTTCTTGACTCTATAATAGAGAACAGACCTCCTTTCTCTTTCAGGCCACTCACCCAAGCAGCTAAAACGCATCTTGGGAGGCAGCAATTTTTACACACTGACTGCCTTAGGTAGGCCTTATTAAGGATCTGCCTCCCAGTTAAATTGATGCAAAAAGCCCACTGAAGCAGGCAGGCCTGTCATCTCTGCAAGCAACACAAACTGTATTTGCAGTTGGTTTTTTAGGAGAGGGTAAATCCATTTTATCTCAGCTCTCTGGAATTTACCACCGCTTCCACCTTACATTCATGGTCACATCTCTAGCAGGGCTGCAGATATTGAAATAAATGTGTAACAGCCTGGGGCTGGGTGGGTTACTTCGATCACAGACCTACCACTGTTCCAGAGCTACACAAATGCTATAGGAGCAGTACAAAACCATTGCCCCACACCTAAATATGCCTGCTGCCATCCTTACCTGCCTTCTGTGGGCTGGGGACAGGTTAAGTGGAAACAGGGCGTGGAGAGTCTGGTTTCTCCTTCCAAACCAGGCTGCTCAAAGTGGCATTTGTTCTTGCAACAGTGCTGAGTATCAGGAATTTCCCACAGCCTAGACATGGCTGCAGAGCTCCATGCACAGCTGGATGACTGGGCACTGCAACACTTGGCCAGGGAGGGAATCACCAAGAGATGGGGTAGGGCTCTTTACCAAAGCACTGATCTTTCCTTGTGACAACAAGTCGCAGTTAGATTTTTCCTAAAGTCACTTCCTTCCTCATTCCTTCAATAAAATGTACAAAGGAGCACCAGGTTACAAGCCATGATTTTTACCACCACCCCAGCACACAGGAAGCTGTTCCCCACAGGAGGCCAGAGGGGAGAGAGAAGCATTCCCACGTTCTGAAAACAGTAGCAGCAGTTTATTTACAGTTCTTCAGCCATTCCCTGCCCCTGCAGAGGCTGTGCCAGGTCAATCCCAGTTCTCACCAAGCTTTAGGAGGTGTGGTTTTGGGCAGCAGGGAGATACAGGTTGTCACAGGATGTGCCTCAGCCCCTAGACCTGAGCACCCTGAGAAGTGGTGCCATGGGGCTGAACGACAGAAGAGCAAGAGGATACTGGTGCAAGTAAAGGGAACTCTCCTCCAGCAGCACTTGCTGGGATCTCCCATTTCAGCTCCAAGGGCAGAGGCAACCCAAAGCTGCCTCAATTCCTTAAAATCCTTTGGCAAATGGAGTCAGGAGGCATCTCTCCTACCCTCTCCAGCACAGGCACCTGAAGAGCAGCTCAGCACAACCTAGTATGGCCGAAACTTGCGCTGGGCTCGCATCAGTGCGATCCTCTGCTTGTCCTCCTCAAATTTCTTCCTCAACTGGGCAATATCTAAAACACAGAGAAAGAACAGGTCACTCGAGAGCAGCAGATCTCCCTCTTCTGGGAGCTTCACTTCCACACCCCGGAGGGGCTCAGTCCCAACAGCCACAAACACATACTTCCAGAACGGGTCCTTTTACACCTCAGCTGAGTGCCAAGCGAGGCCTCCAGCTGTTCATCTCCGGCGGTGCTGCAGCTCCCTCTTGGGGAGGAATTGGCTAGTTTCCCCTTCAATCGCTGCCTTTGCGCAGACCGAATGAGCACCTCTTGGAAAACCACACCCTCCCACTAAACATTCCAGCAGCCCTTGCTAGGACAGGTGGTGGCAAGAGGCCATTCAGATCCAGCCAGCCAGCTGCTTACTGGCAGCTGGATGTAGCCTCCCCTGAAGGCAGAAGGATGCTCTCTGGGCCACCGTGTGAGACAAGACCCAGGCAGGGGTAGGAGGAGGCGTGCACACTCACGCTCTCTCTTGGTCTCGCGATGCTGCCAGGCATAGAAGTTGAGCAGTTCTTTGCGGGCCCTTTTCTGCTTCTCCTTCTCCAGCACGCGCAGGTTGGCAGCCTCTGTGCGGGGCAGGCCGGGCTTCCGGCCCTTCCGGGTCACCTTCACCCAGCCCTCCTCATCTGGAACACCCTCCTCCTTGGCTGCTTTGGCTTCCTCCTGTAAGGACAGGAGGGTGAAGCAGCCCAGTGCAGATGCACAGCCTAATGCTCAGCTGCCCAGAGTCCTCCCTTAAACACAGGCAAAGTTACAGCTCCTGCTTCCACACAAGATTTAAAGGAAGGCATGGGATCAGGGCTGCAGGCATTCAACTCACAGTCACAGCACTGCACATCAGCCACAGACTAATTAATTTGTGGATATCTGTTGTAAGCCCTAGGGGAAGGGTCAGGTGTTGCAGAATAAACCTGGGTCTGACTGCCTACCGGCAAGTGGGAGTAAAAAACCTCTGCCAAACAGAGAGACCCTCAGCCCTTTCCAATATGGTTGGAGCACTGAGAAATCTCTCTTCTTTCCCTCTGCCCCAAGAAAACTGCTTAGCTGGGTTCCCTCCCTAGCCTCACCTCTGCCACCTTTTTATCATAGTCTTCCATGTAGGCATCCACCTCAGCCTTCAGCTCCTTCGGATCCACGATGGAGGCCTCATAGCTGGCGATCCACTCTGAGACAGAGAGGGCACAAGTCAGCAGTAGCTGCTGTTAGAAGCAGGCTTGTGTGGTGCTTTTGGGCAGCTCTAGAGTGAACTCTAGTGTGGGGGAAGGACATACTGTTCCCATTTGTGCTCAGCCTCCCCCCTGCCACAGCTCAAACTGACTTGGCTGCAAGCACAATCAATATGCCACAGGAAGAGCTTGCAACTTGTCCAGGAAGAAGCGGGCTAGCCTTAAGCCTAAGGGGCACAACACTCAGGGCTGTGCTTCTGTCAAGAGATTATATGTGAAGTGCTGTCAACTTGACAGACATCTGGGGCCTGTTGCATGAGTCTGGTCTCCATTTTGAGGACAAGATGCAGACAGTATCTCTGAATCTATGCAAATACTGAAAAAATATCAGGAAAAAGGACCCTTCCAAGTGTCCCCACTCTGCCATAGGGTCACTGAACCAGACTTCAACATCTGGTTCAATAAGATTGCCACCCTGTGAATAATAAAAGAACACGGGACACTGAACATCCCCCAGCTTGGAACAAAATGGGACATACGGGGTAGAATTCAGCAAACAATGAGTACAGTACTTCCCCAGCATCAGCCCACAGAAAGATAGCCAGAGCTGACATACTGCTAATGCCGGTTTTCACAGGGTGGCTCTCTGTTGATATTAGCAAGGGACCTTCCTGTGATAGAGCCTTGGCTGCCTGGACAGCTGCTGGTTTCCTGAACACCACGTATGCTACTTGAAATCCCTAAAAGAATAAAAACACCCAGGTGAGTCAGATATGTAAGAGAAGTTGGTAATGGAGCAAGGAACTGCAGTACAAATAACTTTAAAAAAATAAAATAAAAATCAAACCACAAGAGGCAATAGGATAGAAAAAAAAAAAAAAATACAGTGTAAACTTAAGTAAGTAATCATGTCACCCAATGCCCCATATAGTTTCCTGTGCCTCGTGTTCTGAAGAGAACCACTCAGTACTTGCCATCTTTTCCCACTGAAGCATCAGCATTCCTGTCCCCGCCCAAGCTTTACCTTTAGAGTTTTGCGGTCAAAGAATTTGGACGCCAATTTATCTTTTTTCTCTCCTGGCCCTGGCTTGTCACAGATGTCCACAGACTGCACATGCCCGCAGCGAGAGAACAGCCTAGACAAAGAGTCCTTAACACGGAGAGTAAGAGACAACACGCGGTACAGCAGAGCAGGAGCGATGCCTGCCTCGAACAGCCGCCAGAGCTCTCCGGGCGGCTCCCCGGCCCCAGCCCGGCCCTCCGCCCGCAGCAGCCCCGAGGCACAGGCCGGCTCCCGGGCCCCCAAGCCGTGCCCCCGGCCCCCAGCCGCCCCCACTCACCGGGCCGCAGTACGGGGGCACGTTGAGGACGAAGAGGGTGCGGCGAGGCGGGTGCGCGGTGTCGGCCCCTTCCCGCACCTGGTGCTCCTTCACCAACAGGCAGTGGTGCGAGCGCTGCCGCTCCGCGAACTTCACCGCCAGAGCTGCGAGGGAGACGCCGCTCTGAGACGCCGCTGCCCCTCACCCGAGTATCCCGCCGGCGCCGCTCCCGGTGCCCCGCGCTGCCCCTCACCC
>VZRH01003993.1:1059562-1076697 GCA_013397555.1 Urocynchramus pylzowi
GGCCGCGCGCGGCCCTGATAATGGCGGCGGCGGCTGGACTCGCCGCAGCCCCGGGGGTCAGTTTATGTTTTTGTAAAAACAGTGTAAAACTCACGCACTGTCCTTAATCTGAGAGAGGCAAGTAAATCTCAAAGAGATGTAGAAACATTCAAAGGCAATTGTTTTTAAAGACTCTTGTTAATTAAAAAAACTCAAAAAACCTTTACAGACGAACTTGTAATGGAAGACAGAACCATTTTAAAAATACTGAAGCAAGGCTAATGTAGGAGGTGACAAAATATGACATGATACGGAGAATTGATCCAACCAAATATCAAGTTAATGAACATTATTGGAAGGTACATGCAAAAGCCATGAAAATACACCAAACTTGCACATTGTGGCATCACTTCAGAAGTCCTCACATTTTTGAAATAAAAGAAAGAAAACCAAAACAAAAAAATTAAAAGAAACACCATTGCAAATTACCTACCACCTGTCCTGGCCAGCATTTAATTTAATGCCTAAATTAATGCACATTAATTCAGAGAGCAGGCAATTAGTATTTCATATGCAAGTTCAGAATTTCTACCAGCCCAGAAAGAAAACCAAAACAACTGAAAGAACATAACCATGTTGCATGATGATACATGTAGACAGAAGGTGGTAGGTTTGAAATCATGATTAGCATGACAATTGCAGGATGTCCAGGAGAAATTGGAGAGCTACGGTGAACTACCTGGAAAGGACTAGGAATAACCTGATAGGAACTGGGAACAAAGTTACTCTTGTTTCAGTGCCCAACAGAAGCAGCCATCCAATGGTGCATTAAAGAGCTGACCAGAACACCAATGTACACCAAGACATTGCTGCAAGACGAGCCATGGAGTGGTGTTTGGACACCCACTTAATTCACTGATTTGTAAAAAATAAGAATATGCTGCCATAGATCACAGAGCTATGGAACAGAGCAGACAGCAGTTCTTCCAAGGAAGTATGTCAATGCCATCATAAACTCTCAGATAACTTAAACATAAGGCAGAGTTTAACAGTAAGTTAAAATGCATCTTGCTGCTTGCCTTTTCTAAAGGACATGGATCTATTAATCTAAAAAATCCTTGAGTCTCTCCATTCTTTCAGAAGAGGCAAGAGATGCACTCCCAATACATGTTTCACATTTACACAGCCTTCTGTCAAGCTGGTAATGAAAGCATCCCACTTCACCTAGAACAGGTACCCTGATCTCAGAGCTGGTTTTGCTATAAAACTACTTTTTAAATGATTAGGCTGTCAGTAACAAAGGCTGCTCTTTTTTTTTTTTCTGTAAAAAGAGAATTGGAATTACATGGACACAAATGGCTTCAATTTAGTAGCAGGAGTCAGCTGCTAATTTGTATGATCCAGACTAAAAGGTGGATGAGTAACAGTTCTCTCACCCATAAGCTCCTTTTCCTCTTCATCACGTTATAGTTTTGAAAATTTCTATGTTCACCTAGAAAGCGTGAACACAGACATGCAGGGTAGAATTCAGCAATTGACTCAATTTTGGAACACCACCACTTATCTTTAGTTTCTTCACAGCATCTACAAAGGCTTAGAATCCACTCTCTGTATAACAAACGTTTATTCAGAAACAGGTAATACATTATCTTCTCCAATCCCTAATGTTTCCTCCCCCTCCCTCCCCTTTTTTTTTTATTAAAACACATGTATTTGGTGGGCAATCTAAAAAAGGAGAACAATAGCTGTCTTAGGTCCCCTCCCCTACAAACATCTGCTGTTCACATGAAGCACCCCACCAATCACGGTGTCACTGGCCTTCAAACCAAAGAGAGTAGTCCAGAAAAACAAGTCCTGCCAAGTCCTTATTATTTCCATGGCTAGAAGGGATACAGTGAGATTAAGGAATGGTCTGCACAAGCTAGATAGAAGAAAGAGTTCATACAGAACAAGAAAGCAAAAGAAACACGGGGTTGTCCAAGAAATGGAATCTGGACTTACAGGAGCTACTCAGCAGAGCTGAACAGAATGGATTAGGTTAGTCTCCAGCTAGTAGGGTCAAGTTCAAACCCCAACCCGATTCTGGAAGTTGCTCTCAGCTTTCCTCTCTTCCAATACAATCTGAACAAACACAAACGAGTGGAGCTACTGGGACTGTCAACATCCAAGGCGCCAATGCGGTACAAACAATGGGAAGTACTGGAAGTGCCACCTAGTGGCCTGTCACACACGCTCGCTGGCCCACGCCACGTCCTCACCGCCCTGCAAGGGACTGGACACTCCTCTGCCGTGCTCCTTACACAGAGCTAGCTGCCCGCTGCTCCTAAAGCCCTCCCTGAAGCCACACACTGCAGCCATCATCCTCCAAATCCAGGCATGCCAGCAGCATAACCGCACAGCAGCCAAACAAATAGCATCTCTCAAAGAAACGAGTTCTCAGACACAAGACTTTGTGTGTATTAGGATCTGAAAAGGTCTCAGGTCCTTCCTTTGTACAGGAGGCTGGCTGAGTTAGAAGGCAAGAAAGTAACTCGTGTCCCTGCATCCGCAGGAGGAGGCAATATAGTCTAACTGGAGTCAAACAATTGGGTTTTTTCTAGCTCTGAACGCGACTGGTTCTTAATTTTTCAGTCCAGAAAGAGGAGAGCAACTGAGCCTGACCCTCCAGAGCAAATATATTCCTTGTACAAATGCCAGAACAACCCTCCAGCGCTACCAGAGTTGAAACACCCCTGCCCACAGCACAATGGCCGGTGCCCTGGCGCGTACGTCCCTGCTGCCTGATGTCTCCTTGGGCAGCTCAGCTTCTCCCGCTTCTTCTCAATGTCCCAGCTGCTGAGCAGGAAAGTGTCCAACTGCCAGAAGGAAGAGTTATGCCACCAAATTCACACAAGTCCTTTTTGGATGGAGCCCAACCTGCCTTTGTACCCAGCGCAGCAACTTCAGAAACAACGTGGTGCTCTTGCCTGTGGACAATCAAGGGGATGCACCCTTTAGTTATAGGTCAGTCAGAAGAAAACAGAAGGAGATCACCACTCCTTCCCTCAAAGTCTATGTGCACTTTTAATGGCCACTGGGGGCTTTGGAGTAAAGGATGGAGTTACATGGTATATGCTTGGTAATACATTACTGGCAGAAGGGGAAGGTTATTCTCTTGGGAAAAAAAATCATGGAAGAAAACTCCAACTATGAAAACAGAAAGTACACACACAAGAGGAAACACTATTGTACAGTAAGGTAGCGATCATAGAAAACAAAAAATTTCAGGACAGGCAAATGCAAATAACATCTGCACTCCTGCACTTTCCTCATCCCCCAGCTTATATGAGTTTTCCAGTCCACTGCTTGCTCCCCCCCTCTCAGAGTTTAATTTTGAATTCTGTGGGCTGCACAGAGGCAGAGACCCCTGAGGATTTGAAGAGTGCCTTCAAGATAGTTTCAGGGTCCACTTCAGCTGGGGGATTAGAGGAGGCGCTTGCACTTGACCGGCGTGGCTCCCCTTCCTTCTTCACTGAAGGGGTATCACTCAATCGGCTGGAGGATTAAAAAAAACCAACTTTAAAAGGCAGTATTTGACCTCTCTTTATGGTAAATAAATTTTAACACCGTATCTGCATTTACTGTTATCAATGTTTCCCCCTAACCAATATCAGAGATAAAGGTTTTAAATACGCTTTTCTCACAAGAAAACATCCTCATCTAAGATTATTTTTGAGCCTCAGGGCTGAGAACACTATGTAGTCAAGCTACATTGCACTCCACTCAACATATTGTGCCACAGAAGGGGAGAGAAAGAAAATTCAAGGGACAACAATTCTCAAATTAGAACCTGCAAAAGCATTTGGACCTTTTCCCTATTGAAGGGACACTTACAGCAATATAGGCTGGTCTGAGGTGATGACGTTCCCATTCATATGAAGATTGCATTTCATTGGTTGACCTATATAAAAACAAAACACAAAATTCATTCTATCAGAAGTGGGGTAAGGCAAGATCCTTGAAACATCACGCAACAGTGCAAGCAATAGAATTCAACATGCTGGGGAAACATGAGAAAAAACAGCTGATAAATCTTTTGTTGCAGAATCAGAGCAAGAGAAGAGCCACTGTAACACTCAGTACCATATGAAGGATCATATTAATTAACAATTACACAGAAGTATGAAGCCCTTAGCAGGGACACAAGAGGATCTCCCATTCTTAGCTGTCTGCTCCTCATCTGACATCCGTAACATGTCACTCATCTAAAGAAAAAACACCTATTTCCAGCTAAAAATTAACAGTTCAACAATAATTTCACTTTAACGTGTTTAGAAAATAAATTTGCATTATTCAAAGTTTATGAAGAATCTGATACTATTTTACAAGTCCAATTCAAAATGTTTCTGAGTACACCCTGAAACTATTGCAAATACTGGTTTTACTTGTACTTTGCTAGCAGCTCTGTAAGCAGGTAAAGCCTTCCTAAGGACTTTCTGTGGAAGAGGTTTTCCAGCGACTTCTGTGAGCCAGAGAGAAGTTTGATAAGAGGATCCATGTTTACCCCTGAAAGAATTTTCTACCAAAGTCATTGATATAGAAACCAAGAAAGAAAGAAGGATAAATAAGAGAAACTTGCAACTGCCTATTCCAATAAGCACTTTCTTTGTCTCTCATGACCAATGAGTTATGGGTTTTGTAAGAATGGAAAAAACCATGCATGATAGAATAAAAAACAGTTTGAAGCCTTCTGAAAATGGAGTGTGTTGCTTTGTATTGTCTCCATCTCAACTATGACAACTCTTGGTAGCTCTTTTCAGCTCTTGGTACCAAATTAGAAACACGAGGAATTTCATCTGAAAGTCAGACCAGGAGACTCATCAGGACCCTGCCTGCAGCTCTGAACCTTCTTTTTCTAGGAAAATGTGGGTGGGGTTTTTAACTACATTTAAATAAACTGTGCATATATTCAGTTACTTACACAGCAATTATTATCTTATCTAGCTCTTGAACTAATTTTCTGGTATTTCTCTCTTGCTAGCATATTAACATCTAAGATGCTTTTAAACCTTCCACTCAGGTGGAAAAGTCATTCTTGATTTATTTATCCTACACAAAACTCTGGCATCAAACTTACCATCTAAACACCTGTTGTTGTATTTCTTATATGCTGTGATAGCATCTTCCTTCTTCACAAATACTACCTCAGCCACGCCAGGGTGCACCAGCCGGGCTCGCTTCAGAGCGCCACACACACAGAATAACTCCTGAGGGCAGAGAGCCAGTCATGACCATGGTCACATCAAAGGCACTGCATGACAAGGGTTGACTAGCTTCATCACACCACCCATCCTGCTTATTAAATACCTGATAGGATCTGGACACTTGTCTTACTGTGTTTGTTATGGTATAAGTACTTGGCACTAGTAATAGAGAGCACACAAGCAGGGAAGTTCGGGGCCAGTACCCAGTAATGTTTTTCCCACAGGAAGACCAGATTCACTCTCAGCTCCATGAGAATGGAAGCCCCCAGATAATTTGGATGGGGGCATAAGTTTGGGTAGAACAATCATCTGGCATGAACTCTTCTTCTAAGTGATGTCAGCTATCTCAAAATACTCTGTGGGATTTTGTCCCATGTTTTTAAGCACACACTTTTTAAAAAAAGTGTAAACAACCCCAAAACAATCAGGAACCTTTGAAGTTCTTGCATGGACAGTAAACCCACATCACATCCCTCTTCACTGCATTCATCACAGATCAAGTGATTTATCAGAAGAGGTAGGACACAGGAAGGAAGTGTCACTCATGCACAGTCTGGCAGTAGGCAACACTCACAACAATATCTTCTTCTGTGACTCGAGGATGCAGATTATTTACGGTCATCTTTGTGCCTTCCAAAGGACTGAACGCCAGCTGCCAACACAAACAAATGCATCACAGAAATATGGCACACAATGCAGCACAGCAGAGAAAGCAATAAAGAGCCACTAAGGATATATCTGAGAATGTCTGTACACACACACAAAGAGAGAGCTACAGCTAGGAATGAGAAATATCAATGTTTACTAAAGCCCAGCTCATCTGATGGCAAAAAGGAGCTCCTTTTCCATGCTAGTTTTTCTCTTATTACTCTAAATAAGTAACTTTTCACTTATTCCCAAGAATAACATTAACTTAATCTGCATACACAGTACTTTGGTCATGCCCACACTTTTAATAGGCTGTCTCTGTTGTACTCTACACCAGCCAGCAACCCCCAAAACACAGCTCCAGCCTCTCAAGGGCATGCTGAACTCAGCACACCTAGGAACACCTGGTGGGTTTCTTGTACCCAACATCAGGCAGTTTGGCAAAGCAATTCCAGGCAGGCTGTCTACAAATTGCCTGGGAGGTCTCACGTGTACATTTGGAAAAACTCTTTTTTTCTCCTTGCTAGCTGGAGTGGATATACAACATACAATGTACCAAATAGTGTTAAAACACTACTCCTAGGGACTTGAAAACCACCAAGGAGTGTCCAAACAATTGCCACCTCCCTGTAATATGAATTCCCCCAGGATCACATGCAGGGAAAAGATGTTTAGACAGGTTTCAGATTCTTGGGACATGGACTGCAGTTATCAGAATAACTTTGATGATGTCCCAGAATTAACGGTGAAAGGCAGGCAGAAATGAGCTGCTCACATATCCAATGAACAACAAGTTTCAGATGTTTCAGAGGCTTCTATAAAGAGCATTTTCCCCTTCCCTGAGCTCACCTCAACAGGTACTGGCTCTTTTGGAGGCACTTCCTTTGTCACTAAGGTCCGGGACACGTTTGCCAAGGCCTTTGTCCGCATAGGAGGGGGAGCTGCAGGTGGAGCTGTGTATGTATCATTCTGGACCACTTTAGTCAGGGGAACAGTCTTGGACAGAGAGAATTTATTGCTGCTCAGACCAATCTACAGGAATTAAAAAGAAAGTATCTCAGAGCAACAGCCTACAAAAGCCATCAATTTTCTTCCAGCACCACCACCAGAGTATTACTAGTATGCACTGCATGTCCTTCCCAGTGTCAAAACCACTATAGTGCTGGAGACTTTCAAAAGGCTCAGAGAAAAAAATCAGCAAAAGTTTCTGGGCACAAACATAAAAAGGTATGCTTATCCAGAAAGAGCACTTCCCTCATAAGCACTTTTTGGTTTCATAATTTTCATAAATGAACTTTAACAATGTGATCTGAATTTGAAAAGCTCCTTTCATCCGCAGACTTTCAAGTACTTTACAAAGAGTTCACAAAGATTGCTCATTAACAGTAAGATTGAGAAGCCCCAGAACAAAAAGTAGTAATTCCTCAGAATCACCAAGCTAGGGCACACAAAGACATGGAACATCGATTGAAATACCTGAGTTTAAAAGCAAGACTAAAACTTGTGCTTGGAAGCTGCTGTGAACACTGGAAAGAACAAATTTACTCCAGAAAAAAAACTCAAAAAACCCTCATAAGATTATTTGAGAATCACAAATAGCCAGAAGCTCTATTCTGAATACCCACATGAGGAAATAAATTCCTGGGGTAATCACTGTACTACAGTGCCTGCATGATGGTAAAACCACATGAATTCGCTTTTCCAAGACCAGAGAATTAACTCAGCCCAAACCTGTGCCCAACTCCCATGTCTGAAACAGGGCAAACTTCAAACACACATTAGGGTGGCAAGGGCCTTATCCAGCTAAGCACTGAATATTCAAGAATGATGACTGCACAACCTTTCTTGGTCCCTGTGCCAGATGCTGATCAATACCGTGAGAATTTCACCAACTAGAATTTATTTTGCTGCAGCACATTTTTTGGTTTGTCTTCTCCATGGTCACTCCTGAAAAGAACCTGGGTTTTGCCTTCAGCAGGCAGTCCTGTCCACTCTTTGCCTTTTCCAGGCAGTGAGAGTGGACAGATCTCACTATAGCCTTCTCAGCCTTGAGACACTGCTCTCTCACCCTCTCCTCATGCATAACATGGTGCAGCCCTCTGACCACCCTGTTATCTAGTCCCAGTCATGTCTTTCTTGTACTGCAGAGCCCCAAGACAGCCACAGAATTCTGGATGCATTCTCAAAATGTCAAACAGGAATAATTATCTTCCTTGATTAATTATCTACAGTTGGCCTTTGCTTCTGGAAGGATGCACTACTCACTCATTCTTAGCAGATCACACAGTAGGACCCCTAGGCTCCTTCCTACAAAGCTGCTGCTGCTTTCCAGCCAGTCAGTTCTCAGTTTAAGCCGCAGAGGGCCATCCCCTGCCAAAAGCAGGACCTTACATTTGTCTGTACTGAAATTCCATCTTCTCCAGAGCAACAGTCCTACCCAACAAGATGCCTACTAAGATTTTTGCACAGCAAGAGATTTCCTGCTTTGATGCCCAGTCTCCAGAAGCAGCAGAAAGCTTCCCTTGATGGTTTACTCAAACAGTAACAAGACAGGTTCAATACACTTCCTCAACAAGAAGAGTCAGGAAGCAGCAACCTGCCAGCAGGGCAGAAAGCACACATGGCTGCTGAGAGCCCATAAAACCAGTTACCCTAAAAGAACTCTGTTCCAAAAATAACAGTAGGAGCACTGACCCAAAGGAAGGGTGGGGTGAAGAGCAAATATTTGAGGAGAAAACTTCACTGACAGACTTTAAAAGAACTGTCTGATAGGTAAGTCCTGTAAAGACACAGCCTCTGTGTGCATGCAATGTGAGCATGGCATGGTGGGGAGTGTTCAGATGATTCCTCACCGAGTTGTGCAGGAAACTGTTTGTGGTGGTGATTTTCATCTGTTTGCTAGGAAGGGGAGAGATGCTTTCATCATCATCTTCTGTGTCATACAGACCCTGAAGTGAAGAAGGCAATAGTTTACATGCAGGTAGATTTCATTGAGACATTTCAAAAATAGGCAGTTTTCTCCTGCCTTCAACCATCTTCAGCTAATGAACAGTTACATACCTGAAACTACAATCCAGTGTAAGTCCATGTCAAAACATCAGTACAAAAACTATTGGACTTTCTTTCCAAAAACACCACAGTAAAAGGGTTTCCCTAGATATACTGAAATCACATACAGATTCCTCTGCTCCTGGACCTCATTAGGACTGCTGAAGCTACATTATTGGAATAAAGCCTCAGTGTCTTACTTTTTAGCAACCTCCTACCTTTACAGTTGAAACCTGTGCATGTGATTTTTAAATTAGTTTGGGGGTGTGTGGTAGGTTTTTTTTTTTTGTTTGTTTGGGGTTTTTTGTTGTTGTTGTTGTTTTTTTTTTTAATTAAACAAATGCCCGCTGAATACACCTAAATGGAACACTCCTTTTGAATAGCCTGCTTTCCTTAGCACAGGACACATCCATCTGGCCCTAGAAAACACTGCACTAAGAGCTTTACTGAATGAATAATCAATTTTCCAGTTCAACTTAACACTCATAGCCTGGCCTTAAAATACTGAAGTGAGCTCCTACACAAGCAATTTTTTCATTGACTCTAAATAATGTTAAGAAAAAGTCTAGACACATATAGCAGTGCCCAAAATATAAGAAATCACAACTCCAAACACCTTCCCATTAATTCAATAAAGGAAAGAAAAAAAAAAAAATTGAGGGATTAGCAATGAGAGTTTGCAAAATCAGTGGGTTGTCCATAGTCAGCAACATTCTGGTCTACAAACAGGGAAGTTGTTCCAGTGACAGAAATGCTACGAAGGAAAACAAAAAAAAACAAAAAATGGACAGAGAACAGAGGAGAATTGTGCAGAAAATAAAAGAGCTGGGAAAAACACTAGGCATCAGGACAACGGACTTGAGTTTGAGACAAAATGAAATGGATTCTACATTTACAGTGATGAGGTCAGAATAATGAAGACACTTCCTTAAACAATATCATCTGGGATAGGTGAGGGTATCAGGCCAGCATAAGGGTAACATACAAAAATAGCTAAAATTACTATAATCGTGGCAAAAAAAGTCACCTGACATGATACTGTGCATGTCAGTTTTCCAGTATTTCATGCAATACTTTGTGTATAAACACAAAATAACATAAGTAATAAAAAAAATATCCACTTCCTCTCTGAAAGCATCCAAGGTAGTAAGGTGGCTGAATGGCTGGGGGCTGTGGCAAAATCCGTTAAAACTGATCCCAGAAAGACAATACCCCAGGGTCTTTGTCAAAATCTGCTTGCTAAGGGCTATGGGAATTCTGGAAGTCCATCAGAATACTACTTAACATCATGTTAACAATCCCTATCAGGATTCCAGCAGTGGCCCACAGCTGGCATTTCACAGGAAGGTTATACCCTCTCCCACCTCACTGCAGCACATTTGACCATAAACAATCACATCCTCTCTCTGAAGAGGCTGGCAGCATGGTGAATCAAAACAACCAAGAATTTGATCTGATGTGGTGTCACTAAAAAATTTATACAAAAACATCAGAGCTAGAGGTCAGCCTCTAGGGAAAAAATATAACATTAGCACACAGATAAAACTGGGAATATCTACTTCTCATTCAGATAACATACTAGGAATCAAGATAAATTATACTAAATGAAAAACCTCAGTCACCATGAAACTATCTTAACTATGCAAGACACAGAAGCTAAGCTGATGAAGAACTTTCAAATGTTTTTCTCTCCTACTTAAGAGTTTTCTTTGCACCTGACAACGTTTATGAACACATTTTCTTCCCTGTTAAAGGTAACAAAGGGTACAGAGCAGGTACACACCTGTTTATGTGTATGGTTGTTCACCACATTGATCCTCATTCCTGCTGGATGAGAGTGTCCAGGAACTGGAGCTTTCTGCTACAGTTAGAGATAAAGAACCAAAGCATTAAGCACTACAGTCCATGAGGTTAAGTTCAGAAGATCACAGCTTTAGTTGAATACCCTGAGATCACTTAAATGAAACTTACCTTCCCTCCTTTGAAATATATTACCGTAATATGCTCTTAGGTAACACCTGTATTTCCTGTGTTATGTTCAATATGAGATAGCTTCACTTAAATTAAAATCTAAGATCACATGAAGAAACAGATTCAAATTACTTAGGGTTTAGTCTAAGATTCTTGGGAAGGGAAGTTAACTTCAGTCCTGTCAGGACTGACTAGATCTACATTTCTGGTAATACAAAACCACGAATGGGGTAAGTCAGAAAGTAAGTGTCTCTTCTTTCATGCTACAGGTAACTAAACGTACATATCTCCATCAAACAAAATGAGAAGTACACACTGCCTCTTAGCACTAGAGCTGGAATAAGGTGTAGTGGAATAAAATGATGCACAGGGTAGTGTAGCTGCCCCTTCTGCAGCCCATTATACCATGAAACAGGGAAACCCTAACAGAAGGAGGTACGGAATGCAGCTGTACTAATTGATAACTGAAATCACACAACACCTTCTGTGTTTTGAATGCCCTTCTGTTTTTTTGAAAAAGTTGGAATCTGTCCATTAAAGAATAGATATTCTTACAAAAATAGTCCACACGTGTAATAAAATCTTCAGATTTGCATTTTCTCTAGACTGCTACTTACACAATAGCAACTCATGTTTCAATTTGCTAATCAAAGAAACAAGGATACCCATCCTACAGAAACAGCAGCATACCTACTGTCATTTTTTGGTTTCAAATATTTTTCCTTGTTTTATGATAAACAAGATCTCAGGACAGCACATTTAGAGCTGTGTGCTGTACCTTGGATCAAGATACACTAGTTTGATTCCGCTTCCATGTTCGGGAAGACAGGAGGGTCAGGGGCAATTTGGAATTTCAGTACAAATATTTTTTTTAATTTTTAGATAATTGCTTATGTGCAAGGTTCTGTCTGCAGTCTGAATCACCATGATACCCTATGTATAAATATCCATGTTCCCTTGCACTATGTTGTCTAACAAACAGAAAATACTATCGGTCAAAACAAGTCAAACAAAAAGCCCACAAAACACCAGGTCAGAACAGCTACTGCAGCAAGTCTCTGCAAACTACTTTAACTCCTAGAAACTTTGCAGAAGATGTTCAATTCCTCATGGCTGATGCTGATGATTTGGCTCAGAAGGACAGCATAAGTACTAATTACCCTCCTAATTAACAACTGCTGAACAGACTGCTCTACTGCTCTGCCATCAGCCCTTCTCACTGCCTCAAGAGTCCTTTCTCCTCCTTACATCAGCCTGGCAGGAATCCTGTAGAGTAGTGGGAAACCTCCTAGGCCAATGTGCAGAAGAAACATGTTTGATGTTTCTCTTCAGCAAAACCCACAGCTGAACAGAAAGCAGACTTATCTAGGCTTTCAAACTGATGACAATAGATTTCTGGGTATGAATAAGCACACTGCTGATTCCTAGGAGGTTGAAAATGGAAGAGGTAGACTAGGAGCTTCAGTTACATGCTTGTAGAGGTAAGGAGCAAAACCACTCAAACAACAATCCCAACAGTCTGGAAATTTCTCTTCTGACTCTACACACTGTATCTAACAGACACAGTTCAAGAGCAGTTGTTTCTCAGAGAAGCTGGCTAAGAATAAAGTTGCTATGCACACAGCAAAGTGAAATCAGAAAACCGGCCCAGGAAATCAGCAGGTCAGGGTGATCAACTGATTATAATACAACTGAAATAAATCTTGAGCCTCAGCAGGAATGCTTCATGTGATCAGGCAAATCCCTGGAAACCAGACAAGTATAAGAAGAGAAAATTGTAGAACAGCTCATTGAATTTTAAATTTTCTTAGATACAAACACAGCTGCATATTCTAAACTGTTATTCCACCACTAGGATAAACCAGTTATCTATACAGGACAATCCACCACATCAGACTTGCAAAGAGGGGCAGTTTATAAGAATGACAAAAAAATCTGCATCATTTTGTTTGCATTCAGGTAGGAAAGAGACTACTCAACCATTCCAGACATCTCCTTTAATGCTGACAGGAGCTCTGCCTTAGTCTTTTTGGTACCAAAATTAAAATGAAAATTCAAATGAGGTGTGATTTTGCAAAAAGTCCCAAGCAGCTGCAAGGACACACAAAAGGATCAGAATCCCACCCCACAGGCTGGAATGAACTGCATCATTGTTGCTTCTATTGTAACCATATGAACATACTAAAGTATTATCATGTCTACTGAGCTGCTGTAGAGTAACTGAGGGGCTCAGAGGTGACTCATTCACCTACTTGGATAGTTTTGGTGATTTTCATGGCTGGATTTACTGTCCCCATAGCTGGGCTGATAGCAGCTGGAGTGCTCCTTTTTAAGCTGATCTTCTCTCTGGCATCCACCACTTTGGTCACCTTTTCAGCAGCAACACTTTGCTGCTTACGGGAATTCAACATCTCTCGAGCATCCTGCACCTTCCCTTTGATTTTGAACCGAGCGTCCTTTTGAACCAGTTTTTCTCGGGCATCTTTCACCCCCAGTTTGTGCCGGGCATCAGTGAGTCCTATCTTCTGTCGGGCATCAAAAGTCTGCTGGAAGCTCACAGCTGGTGATGATCTATTCAGAAGATTTTGCTGGATCCCAATGCGAGATCTTACGCCCCCAAACACTGGCCTTGTGTTAAGTCTGAGGGAAAAAAAAAAAAGAAAAAGAAAGAGAAAAAGTTTCAGGCATTATAAGATGTGTCAATACAGTGTAAATAAAAGTAGTTGTGTTGCTGCAAACAAAAGTTCATTATTACTGTACAGAAATCCACTCCAGTTGGATGTCTAAATACAAGAGTAAAACTCCTAAGCTCTTTTATGGTTGTTTTTTTTTTCCCACATAATCAGCTAAGGAACTGATTTCCAAAATCCATCCTTAAGCTCACATTTACAAACTAAACTAAACATTTACAAATTCAGCTGTGCTAAGTACATACAACATTTAAACAAAATTCAACAACTCAGGTACTACTTTGGGGAAACCTTTGAAGACAAGGAGGAACAGGAACAGACTTTCTAGCTTTAGAACTGAACAGGTCTGCTAAAGCACCTTCTGTAAAAATACATCCTGATATGAAGGAAACATGCAACTACACAAGAATTCTGGGCAGCAAGTTGCGATTTGTGGGAGCACAGCAACTTGAATTTTAGTACGTACAAGCACCAATAACAGTCTCAGTTCAAAGCCAGTTTCAAGGTTGATTAGCTTCCAGCAAGAATAGTCATTAGTCAAATTACTTTTTAACATGACTGCCACTTCTTTAATCCACTAAAAGAACTACTGCTCTTGATGGCCTTTACTTTTTAAGCACATCATTATCACAATACTGGGCACAGAAAGACAACAGCCCACAAATACTACAGCATTTGTACTTGTAGACAAGTATTCCTAAAAAGCAGCACAATACAGGGTGAAAGCTAGAACTACCTTCTTATTACAGGTCTGATACACTTTTTCAAAATCTGCCCTAAGAACAAAACCAATTTATCTAAATGGAGTTCCTCTGATGAGTATTTTTCAAGTGTTTTATTCTACTGGGTTTCTTCATACTAAAAAAAAAAAAAAAAAAGATAAAGTACAAAGAGAGAGAAAAAATATTCTTGCTGTTGACTTTTTAAAAGTCAAAATAGAGGGCTACAAAGTTCATGTGCTTTCAGAAATGTGTCGTCCAGTATTATAAAGTCTAAAAGTAGATACCTGGAATTTGTTGTAATAATCAAAAGGTTAGTATCACAAAATCAAATTATGATGCTATTTCAATTCTTCATGCACCTTTATATTAGTATTTCCTGATATAACTTCACAACCTTCACATTACTTACAGTCATGTATTTTCAATGGAAAGATCTTTAAAAAAAACCCCAACCAACAGAGATATGAAAGACTTAACCTCTGCTTCTGTCTCTTCCATTCTTGTGTCCAGATGTCTAGAAAGCTGGGACTGGAGTCCCATTTTATTACCTATCTAAGATCCTATGTCTGCTCTCTCATACAACCAAAGCAAACCAGCTAGAAGAAACAGGAGGATTATTAAGACCATCTATGAAAATATACCCAGAACACAGGAGACTAACAGTATCCATAAAGCAACAAGACACAGAGCAAGACTTCCCTTGCAATTTTAAAAAGCATTTATTTAGCCATGTTGAAAGCATTCAGCTGGAGTGCTGCAAAGGGCTGGATGAGTGGTTCATGAGAGAGGTCAAAGTAAAACCAGAAATGTATGTATTAACATTTGAACTAGAATAGTTAAGACTGTTGATGACAAAACCCAATGAAACAGGTTAAGAAACTGTATTGAAGATTACACCATTTCTGAAGAGTTGTCTTTACCCTAATAACCAAGTCTCTTTTACAGGTAATTGCTTACCCTACAAGAGCATTAACTGCTTAGGTATTTGTGCCACAGCACCTGAAATAAAAGAGGATCACAAACACCTAATTCACTTTCTAGGATTCCAAGCTCTGCCTTGAATATGTTATGATCAGTACATTTTATTACTGATTTTTTTTCCTATTATTTAATCTAGATTACTAAATAACATGAATATAATGATTTAAGTTTATTCAGTTTATCCAGACTTCACAAAGCCAAGTTTGCTACCTCAGGAATTTATAAAGTGAGCTAAACACAACATACAAGAAGTGTGTGGGGCACAACAATTCTTACAGTGCTGCAGAGAGATTATTGTTCAACAAAAAAAAGCAGGAAGAATTCCTGAAAGAAAAGAGAGTTAAGGAGGGATTTGAAAAGGGATAAAGGAGGTACTTGGGGCATAGTAAGCAGCCTAAGACTCTTCCAAATATGCAGGATAACATGAATGAAAGTGCAAAGCCAAGGCTTTGTCTAGACTAGGATTTAAATATGTTTGAATGTTTTGGTAGTATATGTTAGCAGGTAACTTTCAGAATATTACTCTAGACCTGTAAGCATATACACATTCAGAGTCAAAACCTAAGACTAATAAATTAAAAAAAAAAAACAAAACAAAAAAACACCATAAGGAAAAAAACCAACAAAGCAAGAGCACACTGAACTAACAGAGATGAGGGACAAGTTCTTCGGAAGCTTTAAGAAGACCACGGCAAAAGGGAAAATGAAAAGCTAACGAAGGAGAATCCAGGTAAGAACTGCCAACTGTGGCAGTACATAGCCCAGCCTACACCGGAGACATCTGCCACGCAAAGAAATAATCTGACCTTGCAGCTCCGATCTGCAACATGCTCCACGTCCTCTCACCCACTTCAAACAATCAGTCGGAGCACCACTAACTACGCTAGAGGGACGGGACCCGCAGACACCCGGGCAGCGCTGCGGCCGAAGCCCCGGCAGCCTCGCCCGCGCGGCTGCCCGGCGGCCCCGGTCGGTTACGGCTCCCCGAGCGCCAGCAGCCCTCCCACGGCTCTCCCACAATGCACCGAGCCGCTCCCGGGAGCGCGGGGGCACCGGGCGCCCCGGGGCACTGCCTGGGTGGCACCCGCAGCCCGGGTACCGACGGGGTTCANACAGGGGCCGAGATGGGGGCCCGACCCCCGCCCCGGCCCTGAGTGACGGCCGCCGCCGCCAATCGCATGGCAGCGCGGTCCCGCAGGCCCGCGGCTCAGCCAATGGGAACGCGAGGGCGGGAGCAGGGCTGGGCCGCGCCGAGACAGCTGCGGCCCGCAGCCCCCGGAGCGGAGCCACCCGAAGGGACACTCGAAGACCGGCCGGGGGGCGCCGGCCCGAGGCGCTGCGTCGCCGTCCCAAGCGCTCACCTCCCCTTCACCGTCACACCGCGTTTCCGTATGAGCTCGTCCAGAGACAGGTCCGCCATCTTGCCGCGGCCCCAACGATGAGACGCAGCGAGCGAGTCCCGGAGGTGACACCGTACCACTTCCGCTCCTCGCCCCGCCCCCAGAAGTACGGCGGGCCCCGCCCGGGCTCCGCCCGCTGCGACGGGGCGCCCCACAACTCCCCGCGGCCGCCGGGCGTCTCATTTGCATACAGCGCGGCACGTCGCGGCTCGGTTCGGCCCGCGGCAGTGGTTCCGCGGCGCGGAACGGAGATAAGAGCCGACCGCAGTGGTGAGCACACCGTAGGCTGGCTATAGGCCGCGTCGGGCGGCGCTCGCCCTGACCTGTGGAGTTAGTGCGGAGCAGTGTCACAGCGGCGCGGGGAGCTGTGGGTCATGCCTTAAACTTATGAGTAAGGAAAATAACGACCCGGGGTGACGCCCGGGTCCTCACTCCCAATGTGAGAGGAATTTT